>LD384779.1:0-14979 GCA_001465055.1 Ptychodera flava
GGACGGAAGTTGATGGTGACTCATGACTTTGAATTTGAACTATGGCCAAATAAGAGGATGTTGATTTTGACCGTAACATACATACATACATACATACATACATACATACATACATACATACATACATACATACATACAAGTTGCATAAACTTGGTACCATTCTTAATAGAATCAGTATCTGAAATATTCGCAAAATATTGACAAACGAATCTGTTGAAAAAAAAACTATGACATGTATGCCAAGACAGTAATCTTTGTTTATTTAAACTATATGTAAACCGACACACTTATCAAAATGAATGACACACTGATTATACTTGTATGTTCTTCAAATATACCAAAGGGCAATCTTTTCACGTTTGTGTCATTTTCATTAGTGTACAGAGAATCGCTCTTTCATAACCAACAGTATATCTACCCTCTTAATTGTCATAAACACACATAGAAGCAAACAAACACAAACAAGGAAAAACAAACAAACAAACATAAACATAAACACAAAAACACGTCCTAAAGGTGACATGGGCCGACGTGTACCTAACATGAGGGCGAGGAAGTGATCTTAGCTTGTATCATACATACTTGAGCATGTTCTTCTATTAAAATCCAAACTATATCCTGGTTGACAAATACACTGGAAGCTGCCGGGAGTATTAAGACAGCCCTGTTCACAGGCCGATGTTGCATCCTGACATTCGTCCACATCTAATGTAGTTTAGAAAATAAGGTCAATATATTTAAACACAATTGGAACTAATTTGTGATACTTGGATCTTCATAATTTTCAAATTTCTCAAACTACAGCTGAATGTCTCAATATTACAAATTACTCATAAAAACGAATGTGTAACGTAAAAAGAAAGGCAGATGAGCGTACATTTGCAGATTTTAAAGAAATTACTTCACCATCCAATTATCCCAAAATAGTTCCAATCGTGTTTTTATTAAACATCATACATTCGAACTTAAGTATGGATTGGCACACAACTCACTCTTTGCCTAACAGTGTTATTCCTAAGATGTATTGTCCGAATATTGCAGTGAAGCAATTGTGATGACCTGAGGCAACCTAGTTTACAGGAGCAAACCTTAATATTTATTCGTTGTATATCAACTTCGGCGAAAGATGCGTCAAAATTCTGGAAATCATTCTACTTTGTATACGAGCATGCTGCTTTTTTGAATCATATTCATAAAATTTACATGTATCAATTTGTCTTCAGGCATACGTATCATACAATGCATGGTTTGTTCTACACGTTTCGATACATATAGCTTCCTGCATAATATTTTCGTTATAGGGTGCACCGATACAGGCATAGTGGAAAACCTCCGATGGCCCTACACTTAGGTAAGATATTGAAATCAATATCAAGGTTATCGATATTATAATTTCAATCGTGGCTCATGCTTGTTTGACGAACAAATCTTGGAACGACAGAAATAGTTTTCGTGACACATACCTTGACAGTCGACTAAGGGATCTCCTTGGTAGCCAGGTAGACACATGCATTCATATGTTCCAGGTAAATTTTCACATTGTTGGATACATTCACTATTAATGTCTAAACACTCATTGATATCTATGACCACAAGAATAAACAAAAAACTATACTAAACTGAGTAATAAAATATTTGTGTTCTACAAATGTAGGTTCAGTGTTTTTGCAAAGCTAAGATGAACATAGATGTCTAGTTGTTGGCTAATGTGCTATCGCATGTTTCAAACTGCCTGATTTAAACAATTTAACAAACTGTGATTTTCTTGTTATTTTAAGGAATGTATTTGTAGAAGTTTCGGGGTTCATGGTAGCCAAATGGCATTCTTGTCTTCCAAACCTAAACACACAAACAAAGCCGTTTCAGTGAGTCACTAATTTCGATTTATAGAATAGGATGGATTATTGAACTTTGGTAGGTATGTTTTATTTAAAACAAGCCATGGTTGATGACACAGTCCTCACTTGTAAATTGGTTAATTGATTACAGGTCCTCCAAGAGTAAGGATAGTCATGTTCATTAATTGGGTCTGTGTTTAAAATACTGCGATACAGATGAGGCTTAATGGCCGAGAATGAGCTCAATGGTGGTGAAAACTTTAAAAAAATCTGGGCTGACAGCCTAATTACAAAGGTCATTAAATGATTTAATTAGTAATTAATCAACGGTAAGTTGCAAAAATTTTTTCAGTCTATAATACTAACAGATTGTCACCTAGACAACGTTTCATACTATTTGATCCAGTGCTTCAGGATATTCACAATAAAAATAAAAATTCATTATGTATACAAATTAGCAATTAATTTAAACGACATTGCTGAGTGTCACTGAATCGTATCACAGCAATGTGAGCTCAACATCTGTACCAAGTTTCATAAAATTTGTTGAACTACTCCTTGACATATCAGCCTAATTATTAATTAAATATGCAAATAAGCAATTACTTGACATGAAACTGACACATATCTTTGCACGCCATTACACTCCTGGAAAAACAAGATATGTACCAAATTTCATCAAATTTGATGCAGCATTTCTAGGCATATCATACGAATTATGAAAGTTCATTAAATATACAAATTAGCAATTTATCGAAATGATACTCCTAAATGCGTTCTCGTATTATTAAAATGCTGACAGATCAACATCTGCATTACGTTTCATAAAATTTAAAACAGTATTTCTGAAGATAGCCCACTAATTAGGAAAGTCATGAAATATTAGAATAAGCAATTAATTAACATGATATTGCTAAGTGTCTTTGTACACTATTGTAGGACTGTGTGCTGAAGATTTGTACCATGTGTCATTACATTTGTTGCAGTGTTTCTAGACATATCACGCTAATTACAAGTATGCATCAATATGCAAATTTGCAAATAATTGATACAATGCTGAAATATGTCATTCAATCAATCACCAGAAACATTTGATTACTGCCAGATTCTGTAACGGTGTCACACGTAAAGGTGCTTGCGGACAATGGCCCACATTATATACTCTTTCAAAAAGATGAGTCTTGAGTCTTTTCTTAAACATGCCCACACTTGGAGCTTGGCGAATGTCTAATGGCAAAGAGTTCCAGAGTTTATGTGCAGCAAGAAAGAACCATATGATGATCGTTTGAAATTTGTAGTACTCTTATCCCGGCTGAACGAAGAATGCGACCAGGAGAATATGTCCGAATGAGATCACAGATGTAGTTCGGAGCATGATGTTTCAAGGCTTTACATGTAAGTAGAATAATTTTGTAGTCAATCCTGTAGCGAACTGGTAACCAATGAAGAAATCGAAGAACTGGAGCTATGTGTGTAGACTTCTGGAGCGAGTTATGATTCTTGCACCTGTATTTTGTGTGCGTTGTAGAAGGTTGAGACTGCTTTCCGGCAGACCATACAGTAATGAGTTGCCATAATCGAGTTTAGCTGCCAAAATTGCATGAATCACTGTTTGACAAGCTGCTTTGATACGAATTTATTGATGTGTCCGACACGGAGAAAGTGGTAATATATTTATTTGCAGGTTTTTCTGATGTGGTCTTTGCACATGTGCATACTGTCAAAAGTTACCCCAATATTGCGAGCTGATTTAACTATGGGTACAAAGCTTGAACCGATGGTAATCTTGTCAATAGCATCAGCAGAATGGTTGAATTGTGAAAGAATAAGTAGGATTTTAGTTTTTGAGTCTTTGAGTTGAAGCTTGGTTTTGGTCACCCAGTCCTTGAGATCACAGATACAGGCCTTGATTGAAGTTATTGCGGAAGATGAATCAGTGTGAGAAAAGGCAAGGTAAATCTGATTGTCATCTGCATTGATGGAATTGTAGGTTGTGCTGACGAATAAGCTTCCCCAATGAAGATATATTTAGATTGTGAACAAAATGGGGCAAAGTACTGAACCCTGTGGCACTCCAAACCGCACATGCGATGGTGGACTGGTGATCCTGTCTATTTTTATGGATTGTTCTCGATCTTTAAGGTAGGATTCAAACCATTAGAGGGCCATATCGGTAATGCCAAGACTGGATAGCCTTTTTAACAATAGGTCTTGGTCGATGGTATCAAAGGCAGCCAATAAATCCTAGGGAATAAGCCACAATCAATGGCGAGACAGATATAATTGTGAACTTTTAGTAGAGCTGTTTTGGTGGTATGATATTTCCTTTATTCTGACAGTAACGATTCCATCAGTGAATTATGGGTATGAAGTTGAGCAGCAACGATCTTCTCAAGGATCTTCGAGAGAAATGGCAGGTTGGAAACTGGTCGATAGTTTTTAAGTATGTTATTATCCAGGATGGTGTTTTTGATAAGTGGTGTAACAACTGCATGCTTGAAGTATTGTGGTACTTCACCAGATTGTTGAGATATAATTATTGTACTGGTTATGAATAGTACCAGTACATCCAGACTCTCTTTAAGTAGTGATATTGGAATCGAGTCAAAGCAGCAGAATAGCACTGTGCTCTCTCAAGTTGTTGAAATCAGCAGATGTTTTACCTGTCCAGGGTGGTACGAAGGTCATCTATTTTCTAAATGAAATACTGGCTGAACTGATCTAAAAGTTTTGTTATTGATGTATGGTTTGGAAGCTGTTTTGGGTTGCTGAACATTGTCGAAATTGTCCGGAATAAAGATATCTGGTCACTTGCATTTTCCCCCGATAAGATTGATGTAGAAGTTACACTTGGCCTTACGTATTAGGTTGCTGACTTGACGACAAATTTCCTTGTAAATTTGGTAGTGTATTTCGAGTCTTGTATTCCTCCATTTCCGTTCTGAAGATCTCCGCTTCCTCTTTGCCTGATCTATCTCCCAGGTATATCACTTTACATTAAGGCGATCAATAATGGATGGGTATGATTGCGATTATTTTGAAAAGAATTGGTTCAGGCATGTCTGAGATATCAGCATTCATGAGCCCCGTGCATGGACATAGCATTATTGTTTATTTTCTCTTGATTGGCCATCCTCGAGCCCCTGTGGATGCATCCTAGAGACCCTGTAGATGGACATCAAGCACAGGAAACAAAGCGACCGTCACACGGCCATATTTGATCGAATCATCAAAAAATCGACTTGCATAAGTGTGACATAGTGGGTAATCCATGTACCAATTTTGAATGAAATTGCTCCAAGCAGCGTCGTAAAATACAGGAAACAAAATGACTGCCAGGCGGCCATTTTGGATCTGATCAAAACACAAATCTACATGCATATGTATGATATAAAGAGTAATCTCTATACTAAGTTTGAATGAAATCGCTCACAGCATAGCTGAGAAATTTTCGTGAACAGACGAACTGACATCAAATACAGGAAACAAATGGCCGTCAAGCTACCACATTGGATCGGACCACAAAAAATTAGACTTGCATAGGTATGATATAAAGAGTAATCCCTGTATCAAGTTTGAATGAAATCGCTCCAGGCATCGATAAGATATCCGCTTGAAAGGACGCACGCACGCACGCACACACGTACGGGTATGACCAACCCTACAAGTCCCCCCTGACGGTGTCCGTCGGGAGTATAAACCTACTCAATTTTACATAGCAGAATAGGAACCACTACATGGCAAAATGTACAACATGGGCATTTTGCCTTTTTCAAGTGTTACCGCCTATGCAATTGTCAATGCTACCATAGATTCAATTAAAAATAAACATTCAAATTTAAACTGTCACCACCAACCATTACAGACTTTTCCATCATCTCCAAGAATATATCCACTTCTGCATGAACAGGTGTAGCTACCAACTGTATTTTGGCATTCGTGATCACATCCACCATTCGAATGTAGACATTCATTGAAATCTATCGATAAAGAATAAAGTATGTATATAAAGATTGCTAGATGCATGAAACTTACGTAAAATATAGAATTAGTTTGTACTTCAAGTTATTTGAGTTCTTATATATATATATATATATATATATATATATATATATATATATATATATATATATATATATATCATGGTCTTTATCATAGGTAAGGGTAAGAAATGCGAGATATCAACGTTCTCTATGGAAAAAAAAAGTGATAAATGAACATACCTGAGCAATTATGTCCTTCCATGATGTATCCACTATCACAAGTGCACAAATAGGAACCTTGAGTGTTGACACAGACTTGCTCACAGACGTCAAAATTGCATTCGTCGATATCTTTTAGAAAAAAGAAAGTTCAAGTATATTAGTTGGTAATGGCTATTCTGTGTTTAAAGCTCCATAAGCTGTATCTTTAGGCTATTTTTTCAGAACTTTAATTTTGTGGTTTCACTACTCTTTCTGCATTGAATCCCTAAACTGTAATTTAATGCCAAGTATTAAGCATATCAATACATTCCATGTGAGTATAATCTACATTGTTACTGTTGAAAATTGTATTCAAGCCCTGACTAGAATTCATTTGTAAACAATAAACAATGATCACTACACACATGAAAGCTGTGTTGACAAAAAGAATACTCGAAATTTCAGCATGACAAACGGATTAGGGCCAGACACGGTAGTTGATATAGAGAAGCAGAATACTGAAAAACTTGACACAAGTTACAGCTTATGTGTCCCTTTAGAACATTGTACATCAATGACACCATACAAAAATTCTATAAAGGAATTCATTATATTTGGACGTCAGTTTTACAGCAAGAAACAAAAATCATTATCACGGAAAACTCTCCATATGCAACAAAAAGCAATCAACAGTCATAACAATTCATGATCTTAAATCATTTTCCAAAGTATAATTTTTACAAGATCAAGCGACAAATACAAAGGACGTAAACTCAAGAAAAACACTTGGTTAAATCTATGAAAGAGATATATGGGCATATCAAATCAAGCAGTGACGTCTGAAGTCACTAAAAAGTGAGAACAACCTGTCTTACATGTGGTATACACCATATGCCAATCTAATATCATGACAAATATTGCAATGCTTTAAGGTAATAATGACGTTTGTGACACTTGAGATTCTACTTCGTAAGTGACACTCATCTTGTACTCGAAGCAAGAACCACCATACAAATTTATGTCGGGGTTGTGTGTTGTTATAGGAGAAATACAGTAAGCACTTCTAAAACACGCGAGATTTGTTTAGATAATTACCCTCACATAGGTGCTGATTGTCAGCTAAGGAAAACCCATCCTCACAAGAACAATAAAAACTCCCTATTGTATTCGTGCAGATCTGATTACAGTCATTAGTATCAGTGCATTCATTGATATCTGAAATATACAAATGACACACTATCAGTATATTCAAGAACTTACATACAGATAATAGGTTTTAAGTCATACAAATAAATTAATTATATTTCATAAAAAGAGAAATGACAAAGCGATACAATCTAGCCCTTACATCAATACCTTACAAAGCATTCAATCATATCTATTACTTGTCCTGTGCTATCGTATTTTTACATTTAAATACCTATGGGTATTTCATGCCAAATAGTTAGCATACTTATTGACTTTTTCCATTTTTCCATTAATCGATTAATTAAAGATATCTAACTCGCCTGTGCAAGACTGTCCGTCATTGGGGTCAATGGTGTACCCAGCCTCACATGAGCAGTAGAAGCTGCCCGCTGTGTTGTAGCATACATGTCGACAACTACCGTTGTCGTCTTGGCATTCATCGATATCTGCATGATAGGTATATCAATAGCTTGGCAAAGCTGAAAAATTCTAGTCGGCAGTACACTGTAATATTACTTATATTGAAGGTGCATTAAATAAACAATATTTAATTCTATGGGAACGGGTGACCAAGTATTCCTGACACGTCTAAAGGAATTTTTCCTCTCGACTAGTACGGAAAAGCTAATGCCTTGCTTACGATAATTCGGGGAGGCAGACAGACTCACAGGGACAGACAATTCTATTTTGTGCATTTTTGCAGTCCATTCAGAATAAGTCCACTTTGTATTCTGCTTGTTCCTACGGTGAACATAGTTATGTATGTTGCGTATTCTCCATATAGATTCATCCGTTGTTTTGCACATGCTTTAAATTATAACCGACTGTACTTGTATGTTTGTCAGCTTGATTACGTGTTGGGTATGTGAAAATAAGATAACATTGGATACTTAGCTTCGATTAAGCCAAGGTTAACAGAACAATTATATTTCAAAAGCTAATTATATTGAGTATTTCTTCAAAGTCTTTGGTCTTATGAATGCCTATAAGTTGGGAGTATCCGTCAAGGTTTTGATCGCTGACAACTTTACCTACATAAAGAGGAACCATGGGTTGCAAGTTCGAACCTGATTGAAAAACTGCTTAATCTTAAAGATTTTAATTATTAACTTTTGAAAATCCGCAGTGTCTTGTTTTTGCTATATTGCAAACGCGTCAATATTGATATCGTTTAAATTATGCTAATGTTCAGCAGCTTGGCTAAATAATGACGTATGGGGACGCCCTAGCTAGCAAATTACAAATTAACACTGGCATACCAACAGGAGGAAAACGGTTAATACAAAGATGAGGCCATGACGTAACATAGAAAATGCTAAGGAAATAGTAGGTTAGTCTGCAGCTATAAAGTTGGTATGATGAAACGTCCGTGGCGTATAAGCTGACAAAGTTACAGAAGATGTGGCAATTAAAATATTACCTTCACATTCATTAACACCAGTGACTTGATATCCTAGCAAGCAAGAGCAACTGTAACTGCCAAGTGTGTTCTGACAGACCTGTTTACATCCTCCGTTGTTTATCAAACATTCATTTTCATCTGTTGGAAGTTTGAAGTAAACAGTGGAATATAAATCAGTGTTTACTTAAAACCATAGTTTGAGGTAACGATAGCCAAATGACCTTGCGCTGTATTCATGGTACTATAATAGCATTATTATACAATGGTGGCCCTTCAGTGGTGTAGCTTCAGCAATCGTAGTAAGTTACAATTAGTATAGAGTGTTAACTTTTGCTGACCGACCCATACTATTTACCTATTTTCGTCGAAATATGAATGATCTGCTTTAAATAATTACACAGTTCTGCTTATCATCATACAATATATCCACACCAGGGTTTCAATTCATTGCAATCAAGAGCAAGTGTAACATTAATTTATTTCTACAAGCAACATTAATAAGTGCCACATGCGACATGGATGTATTAAGTCTGCAAAACTAATCATTTCAACAAGCTCCCTCGGCAGAACATTCAAGATTAGTTCATACGGGACTGCCAGACTTAGTTCATTTGGGACCGTCGGGAGGGTAAGTTCGTTGGCTTCATTGCTTGACGTTTGGGAGATCATCGTACATATTGGCTGGCTTGAGACATCGAGGACTTAATTGGAGACAATGTATGAGTGGAGACCATTCTGCTTTGGGTTGTTGTGGGTCTATATTATTACTGCTAGTGAGTCAAACTACTGTCTTGATCTCACGAATTATCCACAATAGCGCCATTAGTCAATCAAGCTGCCTGGGTGAATCTATTTGACTGATTAGGAAGTGTTCGGCTTTGGTCGTTACGACCACAGTATCTAAAGTACAAGCTTTATTCTTTTGTTGTGCTTTCTGCCGAATAGTTTTAGCACACCTGACTGCTGTGTTGTACACATTTCATTCCTTTGGAATGCAATACATTAATGGTATAAATGGCAGTGGAATACCATTATTGCCAATAAATGTCTGATATGCGATTGCTTAACATCGATTCCTCGGCTTGTAATTCATACCAAGATAATTCGTAGACGACAGGGCGCAATGGCCAGGACTCCATGGCATCCATTTCTCCGGTGGCATAAGCGCCCGCTTTTCCGTTGCATTAGTGGAAGTTTTATTTTTGTTTTAGTTATATTCAAAAAATGAACATCGTCAACGAACATTGACAATTTCACCACTGCACTTTTAGATGGTGATATCAAAATTTAATTAACCCAAGGTCAACGTTTCTCGTCTAGGATGGGAGGAGAGGTAGAAATTTCAAACACAGCATAGAGGGTATTCTTTGTATGAATATTGTTGGTGAACATGTAAATCTTTCGGCTGTGTTTCAATATAAACAGGGGTATTTGATCTTTTTACGACATTACCTTGGCAGCCTTTACTGTCAAATCCAAGCTCATATCCTGTATAACATGAACACGAATAACTCCCAGCAGTATTCTGACATATATGTTCACAATGACCATTTCCAGAACTGCATTCGTCGATGTCTATGAGAATGTTACATAAAAATCACACAAAACACTCAATTTCAACAGAGTACACGGAATTTGATGGATCAGAATCATTGCTAATTACAGAACTTCATAAAGTGTTTTTAAAATGATTTGAATTTATGGCGTTGCTAATTTATTCCAGATCTGCATAATATTCTCTCTTACAAAAATTGAATTGATTACCTGCGCATGATTGTTTGTTCGACAGGAGCTGATATCCACCATAGCAGTGACATAGATAACTTCCGATGGTGTTCTCACAAGTGTGCTGACAACCGCCATTGGAAGATTGGCATTCATTTGTATCTGGTCAGCCAAAAGACAGAAAGAATTTCAAACTGTATGATTAATGTGATAATTAAGAAAAGAACATCGTGTGATGTGAACTAGAGCTATGGATCAAGAGGTGAATGATCCATGATGTAATCATTAAAAAAGTAATATGTTTTGAGACAAAGGCACGGAAAATGTAGCTTAAAGGTTATGAGAAAGTTGCTTTTAAAGTCTTTCCTTATTATTAATTGGACCCATGGCTATTATATCTTTGATCAGTTGCATCGAACTTGTTTGTAAACTTATCAAACAATAAAAGCCTCAACTGAAAATTTACATAAAAATACGAAAAATTAAAGTGTTTCAATTATTATTGTTAATATGTCTTAAAACGCACTACATATACGTCAAAAGTGGGCTGTACTTAACATGCAAAAGAATATTCAAAATGTACAAAATACGTAATGCAAGAGGCAGTGATAAGAACACACCACACGAGCAGTCTTACAGTGAAGAAAATGTACCACAAAGCATAAACAAATCACTGATAATACAGATTAACAAGATAGGTTTTCAAACCGCGTTGAAAAGACTCAACATTCCATGCAGTTTACAGAAACTTAAATATACTCTCTTGCTATTCACCCTTTGTCAGTATTGTGAATACTTCACGAACATTGAATATGACAGTTTTGTTTGGCGCTCTTCAAAAAAAACAGAACGGAAAATGACGTGAACAGCAAATCTCTGTTTACCAGGTTTAAGTATACCTTAAGATTTAGTTATAATCTAAGACATATGATGACACTTATTTCAACAGTTTTCTAATACATGCATGGCCCGCATTTGCTTTCCTCTCAAAAGCTTCGCCTATAATATCTATTACTGTATAATGATTAATTACACCTCTAACATTGTAACAGTAAAAAAGCTGACATTGAAAATATAACGCGAATAAGAATAGGTCCGAATTTCATGAAACTCACAGTATACGATAATTTTAGTGCGCTAATATCAAAAGTACCCTTAGTTTTTTAAGCAAATCTTACCATAGCAATCGTTTTGCTTGCAAAGATTGCAATTTTTATTAAAATCATCATAAAGGAGATGGGATATTCATCAATCTTGCATCTAGAAGGTATATAATGTTTCTTGTTCAAAATATGGCTTCCGATTTGTGAATATATGTTTATTGCAACTGGTTTGTGCAATCAATAGTACATGTTTCTTATATCAATGATATTAAGAACTGAGATTTTCATCACAAGTATAGCATTACGGTATTTGATGTTGATGTTTGACATTGCAAATATGGAACCCTTTTTTGACCACCATTAGCGATGGCAACTGTTCTTAATTAAATCAATGAAATTAAATTAAATGCTCTTCAAATGACACTATTATTGCTGTGCATTGTCATATAACTTAGAACAAAGCAAAATTGAACTTGCCGATTCCAAATATTGCATTAATTTTATGTCACATGTTTCAACTGCAATCTTTTAGTCATGAAAGTTGGCAATTTTCTTAAAGCAATAACAAAAACATTAATGTTCATACATTCGACTCTAGATCTAAACATGCTTTGCACTGATTATGTTATAATGTAATAAAACATCAAGTTGGTCAAACTCCGATTACACCTGACGACATTCAAAGACTAGTCTTTCCTTCACTTTGAGCGTGCTTAGTAGAGGGAACCGTGCCTTAGATATCTGAACGATAGTATCCTATTAAATGTAGGGAATCGAAAAAAAAACATTTTTCAATAAAATGTGAGGAGTTGACCGGTTTCCAGGAAAAATGTGAGAATTTGTCGTTTCGTACCACTCGAATTCATTTGTTTATATATTGATTCATATGTGTGTATGTTTACATACTTAAATTCTTTGCATTTTGATATATTTTGATGATTACACTGAACAGCTTTCGGCTTAATTCCAACAATTTAGAACAAACAGTCAGTTTTGATCAGGAAACAACTCATAAGTGTGTCATGTAGGTTACTACATATTCAAAGCCCCTGTCTTATTTCTTAGCTTAGACTATTAACAACATTTATCTTGGGAATTCTTTTCCGACTTATTCATTGTTACAGGTAAAGGCTGGATAATTTTAGGCCCGTAAATTATCCTGACCACCTTCATTAGCTACTAGCACAACACTAGTTTCTTACCACAAAGTGCCGAAATCATGTAATGTGTTTCTATGGCATTACATTTTAATGCCGCGTAGAAAGAATTATCGACATTTAAATGACATTAACTTTCACATTAAAAACACAAAAAGATAAAATAAATACCTTGACACGACTTTCCATCGGACAAAAGTTCATATCCACTTCGACATTGACACCGGAAACTTCCCGGAGTGTTGACACATACATGGTCACAACCTTCATACGAAGACTGGCATTCATTTGTGTCTTGGGGAAGGGAAATAAAGACAGTGCACAGTTTCTGTTTATAAGTAGAGATATCGTGCAGGATTACCATAACATTTCATTTCATATGCATTCCCACGCTGTCATTTGTGTTATTGGTCGGTATTGCCATTATACCTTACATCTAAAATAACATACTACCAAAGCATAGTTCTCCCACTTTTAGTTCATAGTCGAAAGGCCATAGCAATGCGGATATGACAGAGAGAATTGACTACTTAGGACATCAAGTAATGAATCACTACTACGACTCTATGTTACATAACAATTTACGAAGGAAAACTGAAAACGTGCAGCCACAACATGAAGGATTAAGCACATCGCATCACATCAATCGTATAAACAAAATAGTTAATAAGATGAGATAAGAGTATATGTGCCGGTCAGCCGGTGAGAACATAGAGTCTATGGTGAGAGATACATGGATAATGTTTATCGCCATATACCAGAAGCAAACTGAAATAACGATCTGTTACACTGTGTTACGCTGAAGCATATGTGACATATGGCTGAGTGAGTATCCTCCTTAGATTGTGATTAGCCCCACTACCTGTAACTCTAGAACTTTGGCGACCTTAAAATATCTTCCTGTTCTCTCCTGGTGTTCTCTGAATTCTACCCTCTGAAGCGATATGAACTTTTCATACATTAGGAATCCATTCCTTTGTGAAAAATTTGACGAGTAAATTCAAATTTTAATGGTCATTTTGATTTCCCGCCACTTTCAACAATTGCTAGTATTACAAAGGAAACAGAACATACAATATCACAGTTGAAAACATGCACCCCTGTGCATTACATTGGAATACTCTAAGCAATTTATGTGAAGATTTCAGTGCAGAAATGCACAGTGTCCACGGTTTTCGCTTTTCCGTATGGGGCTGCGATTTAATGTTTGGCAAAAATTTAATCGCAGTGTTATCTTTATCTTGTTCACATTTGTATATACAGTCCAAGTGGGTGGCTAATAATAAGTGTATTACACTCATCTAAATTAGTACATTCTCACAAACTTATTTAAGCTTGAAAGTAAAATCATAAATATTTTATTTTTATTTTTATTTTTTATTTTATTTGATACGCAGATCAACGGGCAAACCCACTAACAGATCTGCGAAACAAAAAAGTCACACAATCACAAGACAAATGTACCAGACAACCATAAAAGTAGCACGATACATTAAATTGAAAAAAAACATACACGAATCAAAAGGGAGAACTGTTAAAATGACTGGATAAAATAGTTTTAAAAGTACACAGCGTAGAAAAAATATCTATATTACATTTAAAAGAGATATCATTAAATACAGACATGCATCTGGGCACTGTCGAGAATTTTCTGCAATTAACAGAACACAAGTCTGGTTTAAAAAGGGGTTTCCTGCGTAAATTTCTACTGGGGGCATAAAAGCAGATTTGATTTAGAATATCTGGAGCATCATAATGTGAATGAATTATTTTGTACAAAAAGCACATGTCAAGGGTTAGTCTTCTATTGTGTAACTTAGGAATGTTCAGAATTCTGCAATAAAATGGGTAGCTGGATTTACTGCAGTGAACATTGAGTTTGCGACAAATGTATTTCACTAATTTAATTTGTACTCTCTCGATTTTTTCTGACCGGCCCTTCTGGTGGGGTGACCACACAACAGAGCCATACTCTAGAATAGATCTTACATAAATAAAATACAGAGAAATAATTGCTGAAATGTCATTGAATGGCTGGCAGAGACGCTTAATAAAACCAAGAGATTTGAAGGCTCTAGAAACAATGTTATTGATGTGAAAAGAATTAATATAACGCTAAAAGATACAGCTAGTGGATTGATAATTCCATTTCACACCTGAGAAGAGGACTGAACTAGCTTAAGGAAACGCTGGGGTCCATACATTGCCAGTTAAGTGAATGGGACATAGCAGAAGATTACAATGGAGCCGTGATACCTTACTATCTGAGGGAGTGTATATAGGAATACAACTTTAAAGAGCCTTCTCCACAGAGTGGCAGAGGTTGGTAGTAGTAATAGGTGGCACCGTAACGGGCGGATTTTGGCAGGAGGTTCAGTGAGG
>LD384789.1:0-10160 GCA_001465055.1 Ptychodera flava
GGACGGACGCACGCACGCACGCACGGACGCACGGACGCACGCACACACGCACGGACATGACCAAACCTATAAGTCCCCCCGGATGGTGTCCGTGGGGACTAATAACACAACCAAACTTATTGAAAAGGAAAACAAAATTGTTCTCCCCATCTTTTCTCTCCACTTGAACCCAATCCAGTATGTATTAATATGCACCTGTAACCTTAAAACTTAAATAGATGTCATTTCATCGGCCATGTCAAGCTAATTTGACACACTCTTGACTTCAAAGCCTTTTCTTTGGCTCAAGAAAAGTTTTTATATTACACATAGGTATGTTAATGGCATGATGATGTAGTTTTAGAAAACAGTCAAATCTGACTGAATGGTCATTCAAGGTGTGTTTATGATTGCAGTTCTTATGAAAAGACAAAACAGACAAACAAACAAACAAATAAATACTCACCCTTTTCCACTATTTCAGAAGTGATAGTTTGTTCACCAAATTGAATACTCTCTGCAATTTTCTTCTGCAGTTCAATATCAGATTGTGCATCAGATAACTCTGATAGTTTTGTCTTCAGTTCAGTTATAACTTTGTCTTTTTCTTGGAGTTTAGTATGTAAATTTTCAATATTTTTGGGATCTAACGTTTCCAATTTAGCTTTAAGGACATGAATATCACTTAGTTTTGTGGACACAGCTTTTTCAGCACTATGACAGCGCTGCAGGTATTCCTGACACTGCTTTTCCAGTTGTAATTTTTCATGTACTGCTTCAGCCAATTGGGTTTCCAGAAGTTTCTTTTCTGTGCAAGCTTTGTCAACTTGACTTTGTAAAGACTCAATTTTAGATTCTGATATGCCTAGTTGACTTTGTAAAGACTGAACTTTAGACTCAGCTGATGCTTATCTGATGTCAGAATCTGTGAGTTGTTGTTTACTTGGTTGGGTTGGCAGTAAACTCCTAGCGTGTGTCCCTTGGGCTGCTGTGATTGGCTTAATTGGTTCACCTTGTAGAGCAGTGAGTTTTTCATCCACTTCTGTAACAAAATATTGTATGATAATTGCTGTTGTGTTGTGTTGTGTAATTTTAAGTTTTTGGTTAATTTACTGAAAATTTCAATAAACCTAGATATCCTTTGTCTCATATTCATGACAACACATCCTGCACAAGAGAGACAGTATGCCATATAATGAAAGTCCAGTGTTTTAAGGGTGATTTTATGATGCAATAATATTTGCAAATGCATAATGTATTCCTTAAGGACCTACCACTGATAAAATATTCATGACATGTTTCATGCGGCTATACTTTGTCGTGAATAATGTTTGATTACATATTAGTAAAGACCTACCAGTAACCCCATGCCCAGGCTTTATCCTGGTACCCTAAAATACTCTTCTTGTCACTTGAGCTGCTTAAATTATTTGGTAAAAGCTATTTAAGTTTTAACCTTCGTCAAGGTTTTTCGGCGGCAATATTGAATATTAACTTACTTTGTTCCAGGTTGGTCTGGCATACTTGTTCAACAACTTGATCACTTTCTGTGACAACAACTTGATCACTTGCTGTGACAACAACTTGATCACTTTCTGTGACAACAACTTGATCACTTGCTGTGACAACAACTTGATCACTTTCTGTGACAACAACTTGATCACTTGCTTGGGGAGGTTCTTCATCCTAAAACACAAATCACATATATCAAAAAGGATGTTTAAGCAAAATGTTCTCCACACTGATGTAACATCAGTTTGCTATGGCTTTCACATTTCCTATGAATCAATGTAATGATTGTTGTCATGATAGTCAGCATATTGAAATTTATGACCATGGTATACTGCTTTACATAGATGTGTGTCTTAAAAGATTCAAAGGTACAATATAATATTTGCATACACACATTCTGATAGTCAGTAGCACATACTGGGTCAAGATGTCAAGCACTGCATAAATTAGTAAACATTTCCTGGACATTCTGCCAAACATATGCATCTACATTAATGCACATTGCTTGAAGTTCATTCTGATATGGAATGGCTTGAATAAAAAATCATATCATATTCTTTCAGCATTAAAGGCAGGATAATATTTGAGTAAGATATGTATCGCAAGATGTGTTATTTTGATATCTTAGTTTAATTTACCCAAATTTGAGTCATGGTATATACTAGTCACTTGTGGAGGATTTACAGCTGTATACATCAATATCAACATGTATGCTTCTAGCATTTTAAAATGGTTGTTCACATATATTTAGCACCATCCAGAAATGAGAATGCAGATTTCAACATTTAGCAAGTGTCATTGAATGAAAATTTATACCTTGTGCCTTAGTATTCTGAACAGTGATTATAAATGTACACACAGCCATGACAGGCTGCATTCAGGCAGACCATTAAAAGTGACAGTTTTTGAATGGTGAAGTGCCTCATGTTCAAACAGTGCATTTCTTCAAATGCAATTTCAATTAAATGTCAAAGAAGCATGGACTTTTAGTCATCATGTAATTCTTTGTAACTTTTATATTTCCCTGTTAGTGTTACCTCAGACTCAGAGCTTGTCGTTGCAGCATCACCACATACCTTCTATACGGTACTTGTTTTGGTTCCAGTTTAGCACTGCAAATAAACCCTCTCAACCAACAAGTGACACAGTACCAACTGAAGTAATGTGCCTATCCTTGTGTTAGTGTTTGGTCACATTAACCCTGAAGGGCTGGTGTGCAGCCTCTTGGAAGCTACTATCCAATTGGATGGCACAATCTTACTATTATTATTGAATAATACAAATAGACTCCCTAAGTTGCTGTGAAAAGTGACAATCGACCAATCAGATATAAGCTTCCTAGCACGCTGCACATCAGTAGACTCTGAAGGTTACTGATACCTGTGATATGTTTTCTCTTACCTCTAAATCCAAGTTACAATAACCATCATCTTCTATTTCACCATGAAATGTAACTGGCTGTACTCGACCACCATCTCCTGAAAGAAGAAAAAAATGAATTGTTTTAGCCCATAGTAAAGTCATGTCTGACATTGAACTTTGTGGAGTGTAAACAATTAGGAAGAGAGCATTAGATTTGTTTTTGGTCAAATATATTTTTCAAATTTGGTAATGTGGTCAGACCTTACCTGTTTATTACCTTTAATCACATGACAGTTCTCAAACAGAAAGTGTTTTGTATATTTTAACAATTAAAGTCTACAAAAAAGGAGATATATCTGGAATGACTTTCAAAAACCTAATAAAAATATGTACATAGACTATGCAAAGACATGACTGTAGTGAGTGACATTCAGCAGTTTCTTGTAAACTATATTTCATGCTATCATTTTAAGTGTTAGCTATAATGTAAATTATGGTGACCCAAACTTTTATGAGATATTTCTAATAATACAGTATATTATGGTGACCACAGCTTTTGAAACTTGATACAGATATTTCTAATAAAGTATATTTTGATTGAAAGAAATGTTGCAGTTTCATGTCAAATAATTGGTTTTGAGCATATACCCTTTCAGGCCTGACTTTCTGGTAACTTACCAGAACTACCCCTAAAAAAAGGGGTTTAGGCCTGAAAGGGTTAAGAAACATTTTTCAAATCTTGCTTTTGTCCAAGGCATGGCTACTCCAAATTTTGTAGATTTTTTGTGTTGATCGTAAGAAGACAGAGGCATGTTTCAAAGGAAACGAAAGTCAATTTACAGACAACTTTGCTCACTGCATGTATTGAAAGATGTGAGCATGTTCTGTTTACATCTTATTCTTCGTTAATAGCAACTTCTTGGGGCATTAATTAGTATGGGGTGTAATGTAACAGTATTTACTTTTTTGTTTCCCACAGATAATGGCAGTCCAAATTCAGGGAACAAGTAACATGTAGATGTTCATTCAGTGGCAATGTCAAAATAAGTTATGGAATGCAAGCAGTTCTATTTTTCATGTACATTGTAACCTGTATGTTACTTAAGTAGTCAGAAGTATGTCATATAATTATTTTAATATGACTAAATTTTTCAGTTTGATATATTCATGTCACAAGGTGTACTGTTCACCCAGGTTTTAGAATTGTATATTCTGAGGTAAATATCCTATGTCATGTTTGCTATTAAGTCTTTTATTATCAAAAGTAGAATGCACCACTTGTGGGAGCTCATCTAGAAAATTTTCAGTACTTGTTTTTCAAAAATAAAAAAATCATTTTTCCCGTTGAGTTAAAACTTTGATGCTTGCCAATTTGATTTAGCAATATCAATAAATGTTGAGTAATTTGTGACCTAGTACTAAACTGCACGGTAATTTTTATTCTCAATTTGGCAAAGAAATTGGTTGAAAGTTTCATTGAAGTACATGTAAGTTTGAGCAATAATTTAAGTCTGTCACTTTTTAGGTACAAACTACCGTACTTGCACCTTAAAGAGACGACTATGCTCTGTGACCTTATATTTATAATTAATAAAAAGACCACCCAACTGTGATGGGTTTACAAGCAATAACATAACATTTTAATGAATAAACTTGCATATATAACAAAGAGTATTTGCGATGATTTGTATGAGCAAAATTCAGAATGAACTTACGGTTAATGAAGAACAGTTCAAGTTCCTTGAATCTCTCTGGATTGTATGTTGCCTTTAACTGAAGTTTGATTCCAACTTCTGCAGCAATGTCTCTCATTTCATCTGTTATCAGTAGTGGTTCAAAGGCCTTTGCCATACTTCTTGATCTACAAGTCTGCTTTACTCTGTAGAGATGATAAAGTGTTAAAATCTTCAGAAAAATTCCCAAAGACTCTGTTGCCAGAGTTGATGGATCCAGACCAGCTTTCTTCTTCCAGACTTTCTTTACTTCATTGCAGCTGTCTTCATCTGCCAGCACAGCCTGTACTCTGCGTTTCAGTCTGTGTTCACATTCTCCCCATGCAGCCTTCACTTCACTCTGTTTCTTTATAAACTGTCTAAGTTGTAAGGAGAGTGCTTGGGCTTGTTTTTTAAGTTCACTGAGACGTTTCTGAAGTATCTCCTTATCCAAGACTACTTTTACCGAGAAATCTGAAGTATTAGATAGTAAAGACAGTGTTAATGTAATTTTGGAATATAAAGTCAGTGATGATAGGTTGTTGTTTTTTCCTTCAATTTAATTTCTCATGCCTGCACTTTTGACTTCCAAATGATTTTCTGTAAAGTGTTACTGTACCAATGTTATTAATAAGATATATACGTACATACTGTTTTAAATTACTACAAATTGAATCTAATTGGAATCCCTAACTTTCTGACATTTATGTTGTACACAAAAACATATTTACCTTTCACCTCCTGATCTTTACAGTCACGATCTTGGTTTTCTTTCTGTACCGGTCCTTTCAATAGAGATGCAAATTTAGCAAAAGTTTGAGTGATACCTTCACACTTTTCCAGAGCCATTTTCAGAGCATTAGCTTTCTTGAGAGATTCAGGCATTTGTTCTAAATGTTGTGATATTTTGCTTGATAGTTTACCCTCACCATTTCTGACAACGCAGTAATCAACACAAAGATCAAGATATTTCATTACAAAGTAAGCTAGATGAGACTCTTCATCAACTGAAGCTGGCAGACCAAAAGCCATCGCTTCCAGACCATAAAAGCTGTAATCCCAATAGCATGGTGAAGGAAGGCAAAGATGAGACTGCTGTAGAGATGTTAGTAGGGATTTTGCCGAGTGCCCAGGCTGGAGTTTTGGATATATGTATGGACTTTGTGATGCATCAGCTAAAGCCTGCTGCTCTTCCTTCCCAGCTTGTTCAGAAACTCCTTGTATCTTCCACTCAGGGGGGCTTTTGTAAAGTGCTTTTCGTTGATTAGCTGCTGTACCAATTGAGACTGCAACTTTCTTGCATGTTTCTATGGCCTCGTTTGTATCCATCTGACCACATGAAAGAATATGATGCTGCATGGTTTGCCTATGTTTAGGATTTTTCTTGAAAAAACATTCATTTGGTCTTGGAAGAATCTCTTCATGTGGAATGACTGACAAGTCTTTATCATTGATTTCTGCTGCGTATTTATTCTCAAAATACTCATGGATCCAAGGTCCAATAGAAAACAGGATATCTGCTTCACTTGCCATATTCAGCATCTTTTCTTCAAATTTCAACAGACCATACTCTTCGGCTTGCAGACAGTTACTTTCTGGCCGAGCATGATTGATGAGAACCAGCTTTGCTCCAGGAAATAGTTTGGCTCTGATATTGGCTGCGATAATTCCTGTCTTTGGAGCATAACCAATCACATATTGGACATTTTCTAATTCTTTCAGGTCTGGGTAGTAGATTTCATGATGCAGCAACCATTCAAACCTTGGTGGATTATCAGCTTTGTCATTCCAGTTTGCTGGAATCAAGGAAACACCACAGCTCTCAGCATCTTTCTTCTGATCATCACTGATTTTGACATCAAGTACAGTAGAGTAGGCTTTCAGATCTTCTCCTGCCTTGGCCTTCCTTTCACAGAAATCTCGGATAAGAGTTCTGTGAAATCCTGTCAGACCCAGCTCATCTTTGTTCCAGGAATTTCCAACAAATAATGCTGCAGGTTTAGAATGCACCAGATGAAGTTTGGCTTCAGGGAAGAGACTCTCATGTATTGCAGATGCAGCATTGTGTGTCTTGGTGAACAGTCCGACCACATGTATGATATCTTTTAACTCAGCAAGTCCTGGATAGTAATTATAGTGATTTAGAAGCCAGGTGATTGCAGGTGGATCTTCATCTGGCTTAGACCATTTGTGCCGTATTGCTGGAATCAAAGTAACTCCATGTCTCGCTGCATCTTCCCGCTGTTCTTCTCTGAGTTCAACATCAAGGAGAGTGCAGTAAATTGCTGACAACTCAGACTTCTTCAGTGTTTGTCCACAGAAATCTACGATCATCTTCCAATTTGTTGGACCATATGAATTTCTCTTCCATGACGTTACAAAGAGTGCTGCAGATCCTTCCATTTGTACAGATTGCATTGTGAGCTTCTTAATTTCCTGAAATAAATTGAAAATTGACTGAATGCTTTACATAAGAGTGGTATTGAGTATCTCAATCAAAGTCACATATGCTGTCTATTAATATAACATTTGGCCAATCAGCTCAAAGTTCATGCAAGGAAAAAAGATCTTCAGACGATATGTTGACATCATTGTTTGTAGAGTTGACAGTTCAGGAACAATGTTTTGATTTCATTTTAAAGCCACTTGTTGTCAAAACCTCAATTCATGGTAAGCAAAATAATGTAAAACAGCTCACATTTCAGCATTTAGTGCAGTTGATCTAATATATGTCCGGTATATTGCTTACAGAACATGTCTTATAGCTATTGCATAACTTGGTCTTGGAAGTAATTTTTACACACCTACCGGGGTATACGCTTTGCTAAGGTTGCAATTTTACAATGCAAACACGTTACAGGAAAGGCCAAGATTTTACTAAAAATAACTTAAACGTGTCAACATTCTCGGCCACATTGAGTAAGTATCACCACTCAATTCATTGATCAAGGTCCCTCTGGGGAGGGACCTTGCATTGATGAATAGAGTAGATAAGGTAAATTACATGACTGCTAAACATGATAAATAATGAGACCAATGCAAACCTTATTTCATCTCCAGAAAGTCAGTATTTGTAGCATTTGTTTTAGAATTTACTCTTCCATTATGGTCATCAACCTATTGTCTGAAACTACTTGTCTGATAGGTTTGAAATGTGACTTTGCTAAGAGATAGATGCAATAAGTCAGCCCAATTCAGGTTGTTTGGACATTTTTCAAGAACAATTTCTCAATTTATTTTGCTTTCAAAAATATTTCTTCTCTGAAATTGCTTATTTGATATTACTTAACTGCTTCAAAAAAATGTTAGATTAAGTGCAGATGATTTCTTTTAAATAAGTACAAATAATGATCAAATATGCCTGCATTTGCAGATAAAACCATTCAGTTTTTTGAAGTCTATTTTTCATCAATTATTTTAATTTATGACTGAAATTACTAAAATTACTGATAACTTCAAATGCTCAGCCCCAGGAATATTCCGTGTGAATTATTGAAGACCAGAAAGCGAAAGCTAATTTTCATTGTTGTTGTTTCCAGAAACATCCCTCACAATTTATTAATCGCGTTCGTTCGCCATGTTATACTGGTATGTTTTCTTGTCAATGACAGCCTCTGAACAGATCATGAACCATGGCATGGCTGAAACCTGGACTTAGGACTTTGTGTTCACTTTAAGTGGTCAGCAAATCAACCAGTAAATCTGACATTATTAGGTGAATACAAACTGCATAGTAACATTTGAATGTATGGCATGTGTGGTACAAACAGAAATTCAGAAATTTTTAAATATGGAAACTGCCTTTTGAGTGCTGAGCTAGGTCACATGTTGTCAAGAAATGTGCAGTCCAGTCACAAATACAAATTGTGATTATAGCTAGCTTGCTGCTTCAATGCCCTTGTCACAAAATCTAATGAAGAATATTCTGTCTCTGACCTAAGGGACAATACTGTAATGCCATGCTATTGATTTACCCTAATCTGCATTTTAACCCTGGTTTATCCTGCTGAGATGTTTTAATAAGTCAAGTCAGACTTGTTGCTGCTTTCAACAATTATATAATTCCCTCATGTATTTTGTAATATAACTTACTGTAAAGATAAATTCTTCACAATAAATTCAAGATTACATTTTAATACTGTATATATTTAGCTCTGACGGATACAACCATTTGAGGAAAAGGACCATTACAAATTTGTCTGTCACATTACATACTATGTCCACACTTCCACATCCATTTCTCTCTTCTTCTTGTTGTTTCAGAAAGGTCATTTTAGGTCATAGAATCTGACTGACCTTTGTACTTAAGCTTTGCCATTACTCTGACAGGAAACTGCTGAAAAATTTGTCAATTATAATTTTGCTTTCCTATTTCAGTTTTGATCCTGTTCTTTGAAAGAGTAATCAAAATCGTGATTGATAGTAACAACGATGTTCCAGTAAAGTCAGACTTAGTTTGCCCTTGATTGTTTGAATAGCCATGCGGAGGAATTCAATATTTCCTGTTGGAAATGAGCCAGAAACCATGATAGTTAAATCAAACCACAAACTTGGAACAACAAGAAATGAGTGTGACATACCTAAAGTGTCTGGATAATTATCTGTACTTTCACCAACAGGTCCTCAAATTCACACCTGAAAATTTGATCTAAACTTAGTAAAAGCCACAACAAAGTCAGCTGGTACTGCGGGATTGTTGTACGGTACATGTATTAACACAACACCCTACATCACGTGATTAGGAATCAGATTAGGAATTTATTACCTGGCAGCAGAATGACATGATGAGGACAAATAAGGACAAAGTTCAGTTTTTATAGTTGCCAGTGTGTGTTTTCATGGGTTGTTTCAGCATAGCTTAGTCAGACAACTATATGGCATTAATGTTCCTGTAGGTGTGAGAGTATCGAAATTATTGTTTGACTATGACCTTGTTTTACCTTATGTAACCAAGTTGATTGTAATTAATATATAAATACTTTGTACCAATGTGCTGTGGGTACATCTATATTCTAACTATGGAAGTCTTTGTACCGGTACCATTGTAACCATTATGGCTTCCAAGGTTAAGTGACCTTATTGAAAATTATCAATCTCTGCTTCTCTCATTGAAAGCCTTCAAAAGAAAGTATTCTCAACATTTTTACATTGTTGTAGGGTTTCAAAAATGTCATTTTGTGTTTTTTTTCTATTTTCATACAGACCTTACCTCTTGCCATTACATGCCTTGTAAAATCTAAGTCTCCAAGTATGATTAAAAGTTTTTCTCTACAGAATTTGTCTACGTTGTGAAACTGGAGAATTACAGTTTCATTCCACTGTTTTGCAATAGAAATACGGCACATGCCATATTTCAGTTTGTTTCTGATGTTCATAAACACACATGAACATGATAAACAATAAAATGGAGAGTTGAGATTGTCTAAACTTGTAATCCTTTTGTCACAGCTTTGTTCAACCATTCTGACACTCTACTAATTAATGTTACATTCAGGGTTTTACATCACTTTTTACTTTTGAGAGTCCCTGGGACCCCTGGTGTTAGAAAATGGGAGTCCTACATCAAAATATGGGGGTCCCAATTTATTTCAAAAG
>LD384790.1:0-17555 GCA_001465055.1 Ptychodera flava
CACACGGACGCACGGACACACGCACGGACATGACCAAACCTATAAGTCCCCCCGGATGGTGTCCGTGGGGACTAAAAAGTTAAAACATAACAAATCAGAGCAATAGACCTTGGCATGCTGTGATTTGAAGTTCAATTTCTTCTTTCAGATGTTCTGTGATAATAATGGAGCTAAATTAATAGCTTGAGCTCCTGGTAGAGATCGCCCTCTAGAGGCAAGAAAGGAAATTCATAATACTTTGGCTGTTTGCCTATGCCCTAACCAATTTGTAATAGATGGAAAGAGATATAAATTGTTTGATTATCGCTGACTGACTTTCCTGCAGACAGCAGGATATGAATGAGGAAATCTGATGAAGACAAGTATTTCAAAGTATTTATAAAATACTTGAACAAAGTTCCCTCAAGCACATCGGAATTTTTACAATTCAGTGTTTCCATGCTTGGTGTGTTCGTCACTGTATTTCCATTGCGTCACTATAAAGCAATCACAAATATACTGACTGTTTGAGTGTAAACTTCTATGGATGTTGTTATCAACATGAACTTTTTTGGTAAAAGATATTTGTTAAAAGATACCACTTCCTCTATCTGAGCATGTAGCAATTTCAATAAAACAAGTCTAATCTATGAGATCATACTACGTGTGGTTTCAGGTAAAGTTTTGAAAGAGACAAATAATTCATTATTGATCACCATACTGGCAATGTTCCCCTTCTCACAGTACAATAAATCACAACATAAATTGATGCAATATTCTACAAATTATTTACTTCGCAACTTTTCAAAATATTTACTACCCATGCCTGATTGACAATCCAACATTATGATTTTACGCACAAATCTCACGTCTGAACTCAACTTTGACTGGCTGTAACTTTTGAAAACAGTAATATTATAGGGCTCAGCTCTTGGTGTCGCGCCAGCGGTTAAGATTGGCAATGTTATTTGTATTGATTCATGATAAAATGTAATTAATTGTTACTTCATAAACGTTTATATGACAACTTAACTATGCCCAGTTTCCCTCTGATGAAAGCAGTTCACGTACGTACACGACGTCAAACCCTGCAGCAGTGCAGGTAGGCCTATAGATTTTCTGTAACGTGTAAAAATTTTGGACAAAAATTGGCAATTTTTACAATGATAACAGCCTGTTGCATTAAACAAGGGACGTATCATGCAATCATTATCATTGCAATGATAACCGCACTGCCCAACTTCCACTTGCAAGCTGAAAACTCATAGCGTTCCGTCTAAAAACTGTCAATTTTTGAATTTAATTATTGACACAGGGGGCGCTTTTCTAAAATTCAATCCCAGCATTCTTTGCGTATGCCACCGTTCATATGCAAGACAGTTTTCTCCCTTTATCTATATTAACGATATTTTGTATCAGCGACAAGGTGCATAATAACATTTACTGGCTAATAAAAGAGGTATATTTTATAAATGGCATGTTATATTATAATAATTTGTTTCGTATTTGTTTATTTACGAGTACTCAAAAAAAAACATGGCGGCGCCCATGAAAGAAGGGTACACTTCCGGTTACTCGCATAGTATATTATGAATAAGCGCATGCGTAGTCAGTAAGCCGCTGGCGCGACTATTAAAATACCTGGTGATATTTGATAAAAGATTGATAAAGATTGATGATCAGCTGATTGTATGGACATATCAAAATAAAAATAATCATTTCATCTCCTGAAATGTTATTATTTGTTGAGACTTTCATAACGACTGTTTTTATTTATATTTTGACTTCCCTTATTCATAATTCTTATCTCTATTAACAGTGTTAGATTTTTTTATCACTTAGCATTTTTATCATCACTCTGACACTTTTACTAGTTTCTTTGCTTATTGTTATATCCCTGTACTTCATACAGGTTTCACATCATCTGTTCACAACATTTCCATTGTTGTCTATTTGTCTTCACCCTGGGGTCTTCACCATGATGAAGCCCATCTGTGGATTGCCGAACAGTTTACACAGTGAAGATCACTGAAGATTAAAGGGACTGATTGAGTACATCAATCTTTTCAAAAGATGTCAAGAAAAATAATTCACTGAAGCAGGCAACAGCTTCATCTTAGCACACAGTACTGTTCTGAATGAAGTCGTGTCAATTTTCAATCTCTTTATTTGTCCGATTGACAAGAGAAATTTTTGTATTTATCTTGTCTAAAACAGCTTTGTTGCCATTTATGACCCATTGCTGTTGGTGAAACACAAAGTTCATGCAATTAAACGTTTAACCTCGATGTGTCTCATTGCAAAGGTAGAATTTTGGTAGAAATATGCAACCATAAATTGTTTAATCTGTGAAAATAAATGTCTTTAGCAAAACCCTTGAACTTGCAGTCAATAAATCTGGCATAATGAAATGATAAACTGCACGCAACACTTGACGTTACAATGTTTGAGAATTACAACCATGCACTGATGTTTACATTGCAACTGATGGAGGGAAAGTTTGACCTTGAGTTGACCTCAATGACACCATTATGTCAATAAATCACATGAAGTAAGCCAGTATGACCTGAATGTTTGTAACTTGTAACATAATCCAGGGATTTTGAAATGACAGGGAAGGAAGGAATAGAGTAACTATCTAATGGTTACAAAGCTATCCTTCAAGTTTCCAAAATTTGCTGACTTCCATTTAATACATACAGAGAAGACATCTTTGTAAATAAGAAGTGACAGGTGCAGACTATCTGGATAGTAATACATGACCTGATTGTATCACAGATACATTATGAATAACTACAGTTGATTTAACGGTACTTCGATAAAACAACATAAAAAGATTTAATGAGATGAAATTATACCGGCAGTGTTTTTACATTGATATGCAAAGTTAATATTGCATTATCATAAAGGAAACTTTGCACGGAATATGAGAGCCTAGCTGAACTGTCTTATCTGTGTAAACCAGCTGTGGTATGTTTGTTCAAAACGGACTCTTAATTATTTACAATAAACAATCGTCTCTATTGTTCATTATTTGCATACTGTCTACAAATGGTTTCATGTCACTGGTTTCATTGCTGTACATGACTTGACCTCAAAACATCTCATCATTTGTGTTGCCTAGTTTGTTAGAGTGACACTGCATGCTGGGAATTTGTCACAAAGACACTGCATGCTGGGAATTTGTCACAAAGACGCTGCATGCTGGGACTCCGTCAGAATGACACTGCATGCTGGAAATTTTTGTCAATTATATTTGAATTTATTGACATTTGTCACAGACCAACCAACACGTGTTTATTATCATTACTGCTATCGATGACAAACACTTGACATTGGGTTGTTCATGCCATACATTTTTGTCCAGGTAAATAATTACAGACCAGTTTGTTAAATTCCTGCCAAAATCTCATTAAAAAACTTATTTTCATATTTTTTATGATAAAATTAATGACGCAAGCTCTGCCTTAATTTCTCTTTTCCATACTTTACTTTAAATATTATTTATTAATTTTTGAAATAAGTGAATTATGTGTTTGACCCAAAGTGACCACAGTAAACCACTGGACTCACTTTGCTGAATATTTTCAAAATTATGATTTTTTTTTGCCTTTCTGCTTTTCTGTATCAATCTCAAAATATGATAGCAAGATAACAAATTAATCAAAAGAATGAACATCTAGTGTGATATCAAATGTGGTAAAAATTCAAGCAATATGATTTTTTATCTGTACTTGGATCACAAAAGTGACTTTGAAGTTACAGAACAGGGTCAGTGCATATCTGTGCTTCACTGACAATCCCTTGGAGGGACCATGCTTCACTGACTCTACATAACTCTGTTTAAAGTTAAGAATCTCTTGATGGTTCCATCGTAAATGATCTGCATTCCTTTGAGAGATGGACAGTGACCACTTTATTATGATTCACAGATGTGTTTGGCAGTTTTCCGTAAAAATTCCAACAACCAATCATTGACAGAGATAATCTTTGTACTAGTTCATTTATTATCACTAGCCCATTCAAAAATCAAGCCAAGTAAGAGTTCAAGTTGACAACACACCCTGTATGTGTGCATTGTCCAATGGTGTTGTTGATAACAGAATATTAGGGATGGATCAGAATTCACTAGACAACAACATTGCACACTGTGCACAGGGAGTTGTGTTCTCAAGGCTAATACTGTGTATTTCAACATACATGTACTTTGGGAAGACGAATAAGAGTAAACTGTCATTTGTATTCAGTGTATCTTAGTCAGCTCACATCACTGTCATCTTAGAAGAGAGATTATCAACATGCAGTACATGTTCAACACACCAATGTTGTACCTGTCAGATATTCCCTGGAACTTATCATGAATTACTACTTAAGCTATGTCAACTTTCCATTCACCTCTATGGAAGATAGTATCCACACACTATTTGCCAAATCTACTCTCACTTTTCAAGCATGGCAATACTGTAGGCAGTGCTGATAAAGATTATGTGTACAACAACAACAATAAAGAACATTTTGAGTTACAGAGTGCTAGTGTATGTTAGTTGCCATAGATACAGTGTTTCTTCCAACTGCTACCATGGTTATTTATGTATGTAGCTGTCTCTATTGCTAGGCAACCAACTGCATAGACACAGATGGCATATTCTCTCTCTAATTTCCCCTTTTCAATGAAAACAACAAACTTTTCATCATTCAGGGTTCAAATAACAGAAATGTAACTTTGCCTATTAGCCTGAGAAAATTCCATTGTTATTCCTTATGGCGCTATATAGATTCTATCTTCATCTCTATCCACACCTCTAGCCACCTATGTACCGGTAGATGTTAGGTTGTTCTCGATTATTATTGACGTATGGTACCCTGATTGGCTTAATGTCCGAATACAATGTAACAAAATGCAAACTATCGAGAAGGTGTCTCTTACCGTCAATGCTATTTGCACTGATCCAGGATCTTGGCTTTTTTTGGATTCAGCCTCGTTTTGACTTTCCAGTCCGATAGGTGTAGCTGTACCTGTGGCTGCATCTGTCTTAGCGCCACTTCCATTATCATTTATGCTGGGATATAGATTCTGTTCATTGGGGGGTGGGGGAGAGGGCTGCCCGTACGCTTCCAGACCTACAATGAACACAAACAGATAAAATTGATCATTCATGAAGCAAAACTCACACAGCAGGAGATTCACAGTGACAGGGTTCGAACCTTTCTATTTCTTCAGTGATCTCTGTTGACCAATTTTACACAACATTGAACCGTGAGTGCATCAAGTTTAAATATTACACATTTCCATGTATTGGAATGGGCTTAGTGAAGGAAATGTTAAGCAATTTTGCAATTTATTAGAAGAATTCAGACAAGGGTATACCGGTACTGTACTCTTCCTCCTCTCACAATCCACCCCCTCCAAATCCATCTCCCTCCAAATCCCTCTCCCTCCAAATCCCTCTCCCTCCAAATCCATCCCCCTCCAAATCCATCCCCCTCCAAATCCACCTCCCTCCAAATCCATCTCCCTCCAAATCCATCTCTCATCATAATACCTAACTCATAAGTTTATCACTCAAGCACACCTGTACTGATACAGTACTGTACTGTGTAATACTAATCTTCAGTTGTTTATATTCAATAGATGGTAATCTGGCAGTGGCAGAATTTGAAATAAACAACAAATCACAGTCATACTTTGCAAAGGTGTGTCACCAAATCTGCATAAAGAATGCTGTGACAAAACAGAGTTTTAGAATAAAATCTCCAACAATTTACCCTTTGATATAAAGATAAATTTATATTAAATTTATTGCACAACAGAGAACATGCATTCTTACAAAACTTTACAGCATCTATAAATTACTTCTGTAACTTCTATTTTTGATTCCAAACAGATGTGAACAATGCCAGTGTTCTCCCCAGAGCTATTATAGTGGTGGCCGCCACTCTATAATTTTTGGTAAACAATAGAAACTCATTACCATAACAATTACAGTCATTGTTATGCAAATTAGCCGCCACTCTATCAGAAAATCCTGGGGAGATCACTGAATGCTTTATGTGTCATCATAAATATTTCCTGATTTCTTGATAAAATTTTCAATAGAAATATTAAAATATTTGAGCACTGACCAGTGATACACAAACATGCCATATTTGCTGAAATGATTTCACATATTTTGCAATAAATCTTCTTACTTGTACGCACAGCTATAATACATAACTATGAATAAATGTCGGGGAACTGACCGGCAGCTCGAAGTTCAAACATTGATACAATTCATATTAAACTTCCTGTGGTTGGAGACCATGCCATATCTAGCACTGACTGTCTTGATTTATCTACCATATTTATTACAATCTGTGTATTGACTTACACCCACACTTTCTGATCTGTGTACCATATCATTACAAAGGATTTCTTTGCTGTAACTTTAGTGCATTAGTTTCCAATAATTTATTGTCTGTAGCATACAGGTTGTTGTTCTACTTCACAAAATAGCGTAATTACAGTTATATCAAATGTTCCATCTGTCAACTCAACTTGTATTTGTAAATGTCAATGTTAAGGTAGTATGCACCTCGAAAGTGAAAGACTTAAACTTTTGCTAAAACTTTCCTCAAGGAATCTTTCAATTATTCTCCTTTAAAATCAAGCATAAAAAACCAGGGTCACTGTGTAAAGTTTGGTACTAGAGAAACAAATAACACAAGATTTGCCGATATTTGAAATTCAAAACGGCCGTCATCTCTGTGTGAACTCTATGGAAAAAAAATAAATGTTTGAATTTCGAAAAAACTAAGGCGGTGAAAGGTTTTTTACACCAATAGCTTTAAAATGAACCCCCCCAAGTGATAGATCAGAAAAGAATTATAAAAGTTTGAGGGTCTGAATATCTGTCCCCGAGGCGTATTCTATCTTAAAGTTGACAAGTGAATTTTAGTTCAGATAAGAATTCACTAAGTGAACACATTACCGCATGCAGCTAGTATTGAAGGAAATGTCTTGTTTGTTTGTTTGTTTGTTTGTTTGTTTGTTTGTTTGGTGAACAAAAACAATGTAAACATTATCAGAAGTTACAGTTTTGTCCCTTTATGAAATATATCTTACAGAATTAGATATCAACTGAAGTTGAACTTTTACTCCCAAAGCTAAATGACTCTCTCTTGGCATCTAACACATCTTGCATTGTACATTGATATCAAGTGTTTGAAATGATTTATGTCTTTGTCATCATGAGTCATTTTTTTAGAACGAGATGTTGTAATCAAAGTTTAGAACTTTTGTAGTTTCAGTAAGGTACACTATAACTTACAGGTAAGTTTGGGGTAACATACAGTACTGGAAGGACTGAGAGGTTCTGAAATACTGTAACCATGGCTACTAGTCAGTAGTGGATGATACAGTGAGGTATGATCTCTACTTCCAACATTTCTGAACTCTATTTGGGTAAATTTCTTGTAATTTCTGATTCAACCTTACACTGTTAGCTGTAATAATGTACTTTCTTAAATAAGTCAATGGTTTGCCAATATCACTTAACAGTCTGGCTTACAGGACAGACTGACAGTTTAAAGGTATACAGTCACCTGTAATATAAATATGCCCATATATGGTCAAAGGGCGTTCCTTGGTATTCAAAATGCACATGTGAGGGCGCTGTTTTTAAAAGCAGCCACCAGCTTAAAATCTGTGATTGCTTAGATTTTCTCTTTCCATGGTACCTGTGGCAAAATTGGAACAGGTGACAGTGTACCCTTAAGTCTTGAAAACACATGATATACAGTACCAATGAGTCCATCACATGGAAGCATGGAAGCCAGGCATGTGAAAAACTTGGCTTGAATTTGAGAGAAGTCTTGATACTTTGTAAATAATTGTCACATTTAAAGTTTGTTTCAAGTTGTATTAACTTTCACAGAGAGTACCTACCGGTATATTAAATTTATAAGAAACTATACGGTTGTCACAGAAAAATGCAGTGAAGACAAAGTTTCAAAGAGTAACTGCAACATTCAGTAATTTATCTCTGACTTGAATTTTCCTTATTTTGCTACTTACACAAACCTGAATATATTTATTAGAACTGTTCTGTGATTCTGAACAAACAACTGAACCAAGTCACCATGCAGTATCACTTTCAGAATGTCTGTTTTATGGTTTTAGAGCTATGAATAAATTATTACAACTTGCCTTGTCATAAATTTATCACCCATCCATGACAATAAAAACAGAGTTTTTCAATTCAGTAGCATCTAAAGAAACATGATCCACTATAAATCTGTCTCATTAATGTTTCCATAATTCACAAAAAATTTATGAAGTAGAAAGGGAACTAGAAGCAGGGGCAGCTTGCCGTTCATCTCAAATTTCATGCAGGCACCAACTACCCGGTACTCCTGTACTGCACATTGCAGAATACATGACAACAATCCTGTACAAATTAGTCATCGAAATACTGAAATGACAATATCTATTGTTCTGTACAATTACAAAGATCAATGGTCTACTATCACTTCAACAATAAGAGTCACCACTGAATGTTTAATAGTCAAACCTGTCTAATCCAAACACTGTCTAAAGCTGAAGTCTATACTGAACCTTATGTCAGTCCAATGCTACAGACACAAAATTCAATGTTTCTTCATGCACCGACTGCTTCTCTAAACTGAACATTGTCATGTGCCTATTATGTTCAGTTTGGAGAGGTTAGACTGGTACACCTATCATCAGCTTATTAGTTATTAATAGTCTGGATTAGAGGATTCACGTTTGAAATATCAATACTGGTCACTGTGAACCTTTATTTGTAAGACATTTTGTGATGTTGTTGACATAATGGGTCTCTCTCTCTCTCTCTCTCTCTCTCTCTCTCTCTCTCTCTCCCCACTAGCTTTTATATATGTAATGGCTTTTATATCTTGAACAATGCAATAAAGAGAAAATGCTAGATACTGAAATTCCAATAATCTATTTACATTGCAAGGACACTATCATCTTGTTCACATTGGCAACCCAACTGAAATTTGGGCCGACGCAAAATAATTGTCCTTTTGGGATTAAATTTGGTCCGTGTCCACACTTACCGGTACCAGAATTAGGGCCGACGTAACTTTACCTTCCTTTGTGACCTCTGACCTGTCAAAGTTCAAAATGGCGCATTTGAATATGGCACGCTGTTTCTACTGTTCATGATTTTCCTGTGTTTTTACGCACAAGAAGGGCAAATATGACTACCACTCACCCTTTTAATCATCGGAGAGATCTTCACTATTTATTGGATGAGCATATGGTATATATAAGACCGCGGTGGAGAAATAACCAGTGCGCGGCATTTTTGACATGCCTCTCTAGTCTATTACGTGCACTGTGGAATTGAATGACATGGTCTCGTTTGCGGAACAAAGGTTGGTGGGAAGTTCTGCGTACATGGGATGATATTAAAATGTAAAGACTGGATTGAAAACTTTCGATAGGTGTAAACTTTAGTTTCAAAGGTCGTTTGTTTTGTGCGAATAGGGTGACTAGTTCAACTTCGATCCATGGCGGAGGCCTGGTCAACTGGGACCAGGGCCGACGTAACGTGTCCACACTGGCGATTTGCGTCGGACCAAATTTTGCGTCGGCCCTGAGACGGCCCTGAACCCCCCTTCTAACCGGGACCAAACTGAGTCGGCCCAGGGCCGACTCAGCGTGTCCACATTGGTTTTTTACGTCGGCCCCGGCCCAGGTCCGGACCTGGGCCGACGCAAAGTCGTCAATCTGAACGTGGCATATAACTGACATGTAAGAATGCCAAACTTTTTGCTTTAATAACTTTGTTATGTAAGTAATTCCACATGAATAAGGCATGAGATAAAATTTACAGGTCATCACACTTTTATTCCATATCATTTACATCAAAGGGACAGTTTACTTGCTCAAGATGATCAAATGCAGTGTTTTAATAGTTCAACCTGTGCTTGTTTGTCTTTGTGATATTATATTTACGAAGTAGTGACACTAAACATCAACAACAATGTTGTTTTGTCAATCTATTGACAAACATGTCTGCATTTTAAAGATTGAGACTTGAATTCATTTAATTAACACAACTCACATGTGATAAAATATTGATACATACACCATACTCCTTCATCAATAAAATGTCATGTTTTTTCACAGTACTCAGAGATTATAAGCAGTAAATTTTATATGTTCCATGAGAATAGAAATAATCTTTTCATGATGAGATTCATGAAGTCCCATGACTGATGAGCAGCTTTCTATTTCTCACACTGGTTTATTTCCACTGACCTGGTATTCAGTATGGTCTGATAAAATAGTCATGATTTTCAACCACTAATCTGAGATTATGAACAGACAATTCTTTATGATTCTTGAGAATAGAAATTGTATTTTGTGAAGAGGTTTAATAATTCTTACAACTATATTCCTTTCCCTTTCTGAAATCAAGTATCTATATGCAGCTAGATTTGACGATGCTATGAATATTAAATATTATCTTTCGATCCACAATGATTGTATCATCAGCTTATTGCAATTACATTATACTGTAGTTTGAATGCTGCTTTTATCTTTACACACCTACATGTATGTTATTGTTGGTACAAGATCTAATTCTGCATCACTGTACAGTGTACAGCCAGCTATCTAAATAACTAAACAGTCAAAGGTCATCTACTCAGTGCATCAAGGTCCCTCTTCTACGTTATGGCTTAGTTATGGCGTATGCTCTGTGACACTACCAGCAATGTTCTGAATCAAGGAGCTGTTGCTGGTCAAAGGTCACTGCCTTCCACAGTGTGTCAATATAAATAAATCAAATAATAAATGTTTGATGGATAATTGAGAAAATAATCATTTTTGTAATAATGATATGATTTACTGTGGCGTGTTTTACAAATTTGATTAAAATTGCTCTGATATCCTTCATCACAGTCCCTCCACAAGGGACTGTGCCTTCATGTTTGGAATACATGTATTTTTCCAACCAGCTTGAAATCATGTCAATATCATGTCAATATAATTATCTTTTATCTGGCATGACAGACTTTGTAATTGGTTTTAGGTACAGTTGCAAATTGCTATCACAAACCATCTATAAGGCACAGTGCCTACACCCACTAATGCATATTGGATGTATGGTATGAGATATTGAGTTTTGCATGTGAACATAACTTGGTGTGATATAAAAGAATATTGCAAGTCCTTGCACCAGTTGAGCTAAGAGATGTGTTTGTACAAAATTTGCAAACAATACATGTCAATCTATTGTCCTACATAAATGATCTAGTCTTTTACTATAAATATGTCTACAATCAAAATTACCATACAGTATTGAAAGACAGTTATAATGTATTCATTTTTGTGTCACACTAATTCTGCATGTACTTTTGAAAATTCTATCACATTAATAAGCAAAATGCTGTCACTCCTGGCTGTCCATCATGTCAAATTGAACACACTACTGCAGTGTCAGATGTCAAAATAATGTCAAGTCAGTTGTTCCAGCACACCGACAACCTTGATAGCAAGAATTTAGGATCATGACTCACAAATGACAGAGAAAACACAGAATCTATCAGTGAAGTGTTTGGCAGCTGACAAAGCAATGTACCACACCCATGTAACAATATCTGATAATCGGTGCTGGAAGTAAAACAATGATAGATTGATAAGATTTTAAAACTGATTAACTTCAGGTTCTACATGACTTACAGAGACCTTTCTCAGTTCTTGCAATAATTTATGTTTAATGGTGTTCATAAATCACAAATAAACTATTTCCCATGAGATCAGGGATTTGAAAATTCTATCTCACTGTGAGCAGTTGCTAAGCAACTGAATCTTTACTAATCTTCTTCTTCTGACATAAATATGTATCTTGTCATGATTTGCAGCATTGAGACAGAATTTTTAGATTCTTTGCAATACAAATGTACTCATAAAACTGATTTTATTTCCTACCACTCTTTACCGTGAACATTCACCATTTAATTTGTTGTTTCAGAATTTTCTAAAAAATGACTGTCAAACTGTTCAAAGGCTACAATAATTAGATAGCCAAATGTTATATTAGAAAATCATACATTTTCTGTAACTAAAATCTGCTATGTCTAAAATACCAGTACTGCACGTATCAATGCAATACTGCTATACTGTATGTACATTATTAAAGTTACACGTACCAAACTGAATGTATTAGCAGGCCGGAATATTGTGTAAGAGTCAAAATTAACAATAGCAAGACTTGTGATAAAGTGATGAAATAATTATGATAGAATATAATGATATGATAATGATAAAATAATGATGTAATGAAAATATGAAAAACTACCAGTAAGTTTCAGTACTGCACTGCCACATCTGGGAAGGATTTAATACATTCATTGCTTATCATAAATTTTTGACAATAAATAAAATCAAAATGGCAGCCTCTTCCAGAAAAGGTCAAAGTTGAATGAAGAGAGATGTCACCTAATTGACCTTACTAACGTAAAGTTCAAAGGTTACAAATTTTTATGTGTACTCAATATATATTACATGGACATGATTGTAATTTTTTCAAATGAACTCATTTTCTGCCTGAGGAACTAACACAGATTTCAAGATAGCATCAGAAACACCAGATTAGACAAGAGATTCTCTGTATCTGCTGTAATATCATTGGCTGAGAGATGCTCTACGCCGGTATCAGCAGCTGTAATATCTGGGAGCACATTAACTGAATGATGAGTCAAACTGTCATAGGGATATACTCCCATATAGATGAGTTTCTCTTGTCTTATTTCTTTTACCATTCAGAGATTCAAATAAGATACTGTCACACTCCAGCAGCACAATTTTGTCTTCCTTGAATTGATGGTTTTAAGTTTCTTGATGCAAACATGTCCTCAAATAAAATTATGCTGGCAATATCAGCAATATTTACATAATCTCTCCTTTCAAAATGATCTTGTATTGTCATTTTCCTACTGTAGTCACACCAAATTTTCAGTTTTTCATGACCTTTTCCCTCACTTTTCCCTGAATAATGTCACATTTTTAAGGCATATTTGTACTTGATACGATATGACAGAGAATTAATCCGGAATATACTACACCACAATGTAATATGAAAATTGGTCACAATAGAAAACCACAAAATTTCCACTTACAAACAGGTCTTAAAATTTACTCAGAAATCTAACGCATCTTTTTTGTGACAACACATATCTACATGTACATGAAGATACCGTACTGTTTGCTTTCATGAAATCACAGTACAGCACTTTCATTTTCTGTTTCCCTATACCAAATGTATGCGTGACCTTTCACTACTGTTTCTGTGGTTTACAGTAGTATTCCAATCCTTTGAAAGTTCAATGAACCTTTGCAGCTCAGTTTGATAGCATTCATGTATGTCCAGCTGTCTGTAGTCTCATGTTGCAGCAATCCATTACACGGCATTTACACATACTATTAAAACTCAATATTCTCAGCCACAATGTTCCGTACCTTAAATACAATTTTGCAACCTAAGAGGTCATAAAAGTCATAGGCAGTCAACCAGTGTGTCATCCACATTCCAGGATGGCATCAACAGGGGAGATTTTTCCCCTTACCAGAAAATTTTGGGAATTTAACCAGTTCATATGTTTTACTTGTATCTCTACGGTGTAACTGGCACCATTTCATGGTGGGGGGAGGGGGAGGCTGCCCCCCTCCTTGACAAATTCCTTGGGGGTGCCAACATGTCAACAGACAGGGAATCCCCGTTCCCCTGTCTAGATGAAACACTGGGTTAACCATAGTTTCAATATGGCAGATTTTCACAGGTAAAACAAATAGGATCACAGAAGCAAAAGTAAAGTTTTCGGTTATACAGGAATTTCACATCAGAAAAGCCTATAAAGATGAAAAGATGCATTAGTTCAGCTAGTTTCACAAAAGGGCAGTGTTTCATCTAGGCTGCGCGATTGCGCGATTCCCCCTCTTTGGAGGGCTGCGCACCGCCAATCACAGGTAGAAGGGGCGACACATCGCGCACTGCACTGAGCTGGCTGGAATGGCTGCTATCATGGGTGTCACACTTCGATGCATTTGACCCGTTATCGGCACCTGTTAATTGTGTGGTAACGGGCATTGTATAGTGTTGCAAGAACATTTACATGGAAGGGACTAATTTTAGTTTGATTTTGATACTTTTTGAACTGCTTCAATAAAATTGCTGTTGAAACAATACCACCGGTAAATTTCCGTACGCTGATTTTGCATATGAAAGCCTGTCAGCCAGTTGAGAGTTACGTTCACAAAAGTTCGTTGCCCTAGCCTGATCACATTATCTCTGTACGATTGAGAAAAGGAGACAAACTGAAGATTTTATGCATCGTATGGATGTCCATAACACTCTGAAAATAATTCTGATAGCAAAATTGACACGAAAATTTGGACTTTACCGTCACAGAAACGTGTTCAGTGCAGATTGCATGCAATGAAAGTCACAAAGCAAGCTGTGGTGTCAATGGGTCCAGTTTTTGAATTCAGTGAACAGACACTGACTTATTTTTCGGGGCAAATAAACCCTAAAGTTAACTGTCGGCGATAACCAACCTTTCTGTTTGTTATTTTCCCATTCTAAAATGACTGACAAAAAGCAACTGGAGCGAGTCTGACCACAGGCGCACGATGTGTTTTGAAATCACTTGTCTGTAATTTTAATGTTGAAACATGCATTTTATTAAAATCTGTGCAAACGGAAATCGTGCGGGCAGCTATTGAGACATACAGTGAAGTGCCCCGTGCACGGCTGTGGCTGCTCAGCTCTACTGTTAACGTTACTAACTTTATAGAAACGGAATTTTAAAATCACTTGTCTACAACTTTAATGTTGAAACATGCATTTTATTGATAACTGTACAAACGGAAATCATGCAAGCAGCTTTTGAGACATACAGTGAGCAGCGCCCAAAACACGGCTGTGGCCGCTCGGCTGTCTTGTACACATCACTCTAAAGGTACGAAAGTATTGGGAAAACAATTTTTAAATTAGACAAAATTAACGGTTATTGGCCATCCTCGAGATTCAATCTTCAATTTAATCAAGGGAATACTTACACAAATCGATCGATCGGCTTCCTAACTTGTAAAGTCAACATCGGCCCTATCTACGGCTGATAATTAGCGCAATGTTTTTTTACGGACTAGTCCCATGCCAGCGCCATTTTCAAAGTGTGCAGCTTGAAGTTGACGCATGCGCATACTTTCCTTTTAAACCAATACGTCATTGTTATTCCTACTGATATGGGAGCCTTCAAAATGGCGGTGTCACGGGAGTTGTCCGGAGGTAAAATTTAGCGACTTACCAGCAATTACATGGCCCGGTGCAGTTTTTGTGTTACAAGAACCCAGTCGATAGATTTAGTACCACGCATGCGACAACACAGAGAAGTTTGAATCCCCAGGATTATTTTACGGATTTTATTTAAATTATTTTCCCAATAGTTTCGTACCTTTAGAGTAAATGTGTACAAGATAGCCGAGCGGCCACAGCTGTGTTCTGGGCGCTGCTCACAGTATGTCTCAAAAGCTGTCCGCATGATTTCTGTTTGCACAGTTGTTAATCAAATGCAAGTTTCACCATTCAATTACAGACAAGTGATTTTAAAATTTGTCGTGCGCCTATGGTCTGACGTCGAGAAACTCAAAATTCAAAATTCGGCAGACTAAGGTCCGACCCTCTAAGTTGTTCATTTTAACTCTACTGAGTCTGCGCGCGCACAAAACTACAAGACCAGCTAGGTCACTAGAAAAATACATCTAACTGGTTTGTATAGGGCAATGTTGATCCAAACTTACAGTAGTCAGGGATGATATAAGCACAGTAAAAACGTGACAAACAAGTACGTTATTTTTTCAGAAGCTACAAAACATTCCTTTATAACTACAAAAGAGTTTTTTCTTGCTTTTTATAGTGCAGACAGTTCAGTGAAAAATGAAAAAAAATCCCTTGAAGGTACAGTGGGAATGGCTAACTGTTGTTAATTTTTATGTTTGAATATACATTAAGCCCTAAAAAAGCAAACATACAGAATATGTACAAACAAACATACAGAATATTTTAGCATACAGAATATGCTATAATTTTTTTTTAAGAATGGTAATGCTTATGAATATTAATGAGCTGTTCACCACTCTTGGAAGCCCTATGCATTCACAACAGTGATACGCAAATTTGTTGACTTTTGAAAAAATCTTAAAAAGGATGGTGTTTGCAGCCAGCAGCTTGGATTGTGTAAGCAAGTGATTTATGGCTTGTAGTATGTATGTCACAAGTGACATCACTGCAACATTAAAACTTACGTATAAAGATGTCATTATATGTTTCAGTTAAATACCCCCAAAATTTTATAATCCCCCTCAAAAATTCCAGTAGAGGGGGACCAATCCCCCCTGGTGTAGCATCCTAGATGAAACACTGAAAGGGTCGAACATTTTGTCATGAAAATGATTCCGTTTGCATTAGAACTATTTATTGGATCACTATCTCAAACATTTGCTGTCATGTTGATTTTTTACCCACAATGCAATTCAAGATCCTGTAATTTACACCTCTAACACATGATAAAAAAAAGCTATTTTCAGTAGCGAGAATTCATTAAGATATCGAGTGAAAATTGCTTAAAAAACATTGTAGCTTATTAAAATGCAATTTCACACACTTCCTAATGGAAGCATGACCACTGCCCATTACCATTATTTCATACAATTTTTGTCTACCGTCATAACTACCTGACTGCACTCTTCTAAAAAATATCATTTGAATTATACTTTAGCAAACACTTCAAAACTATGACAATCTATCCATGCTTGTTAAAAGTACAGGTACATGCATTACATTTTGACATAAATCATAATTTTGCTGTGATATTTACACACTGCAAACAATGACATAAATTTCTTGAGTTTGATATCAAGTACATGTAAATATGTCAATAGACCCATATATGTAAGTAGTGTTTTAACTGACCATTGATACAGACATAACACACCAAAGTATCCAATTGTGTTGTAAACCCAGTCTGCTGATTTTAGTCTCTTGTTTTGCCTAACTTATTTATGTACAAAGAGGGAAAATAACAACAAACCATTTGGTCAAATATGCCAGGGAATCTGATGGATAAAACATCAACTGTTTTTACAGTATGTATACTTTGACATGCAAATAGCATTTTAGCAGTAAAGTATCATAAATGTATACCTAATGGGTTTTTTATGGCATGGTATGGATATTTGTCATTTAGAAGAAATACAATTGACCTAGAACATGTTCTTAAAATTATCAAAATATCATTACCTAATGATGCAGTTATCTTTACTAAACACTGCTGGTTCTATAATGTCTTCCTTATTAATGCTCACTGCAGTTATCATCAACCAGGTGTTAATATTTCTAATTTACATTAAACAAGTCATCGTTGATGACACAGTCCCCACTTGTTAATGGGTGCTTTGATTACAGGTCCTCAGAGAGGATAGAGTCCTCTTCATTAACCCTCAGAGCGCGGATAACGAGAAATCTCGTTTAAATGGCCATTTGCGC
>LD384828.1:8420-20591 GCA_001465055.1 Ptychodera flava
TCCTATTTTGTCTTTTTTTTTTCAACGCTCAGTTCGACGCTGTTTTTGTTTTTCCACGCTCAGCTTGACGCTCACTTTGTCGATTTTGGGACCTGCATTACGTCACTAGAACTTTGAAAGTACGGCACATTACGTCACTCGTACTTCGCTCGTACGAGCTCGTAGGTCTGCTCGTAGTTCGTCCGTTTTTAGATGATTAGATAAATGTCCAGTGGCATAATTTAAATCAAACCAAAAATGACTGTTATGTAGCAGGTATGATGAGACATGGAAGTCTGAAAGGCAAAATTTTGAAAAGATGCAATTCTTCAAATCACACGACAATATGTAAATTATATGTAAATGGTTCCTATGGTAATAATTGTTCTCATCATCAGTGATTCTAATAGACTGTCAATAGTTTCTAACAATATTCTAGGGCAGTACTTGAGAAACATATATAATTCATTATATGTGGATGCTGTTGCCTGTAGACAAAAACCATGCAATTGGTTGTCAGGGTGTTTCCTCAAAATTCAAGGAAGAATAAACAGACAGTTACTGACCATAAACAGTTGTATCAGTTGTGACCTACGGCACATGAACTTACAAATGATTGTGATCTGCGTGGGTGTGTACTCTACTCTTGTGCAATATTGCCAGAAGTTTCAGTGATGACACTTACAGATACCATGTTGATTTTGACATAGCTTTCAAGTTTGCCATTCTCATTGTGTTTTCAAGTTGTTATGTGTTTCCGGGCACAGAGGGATGGCATTGCACCAATTGACGCAACGCAAGCAAAAATCTGATTTTCAACCCCTTGGCAGTCCATTCTTTCAGAGTTTCTGCTACATACCGTACAAAACTTGTGCATGTTGATATATGTCATTGTAATATATCATGTAGCACAATTGTATCAGTAGTCGATAAAATTTACCAAACGTCGAAGTAATAATGTCACATTAATTGATGAGTTTTGACAGTTGGTACAGATGACACGCATACTTTCCGTTTGTAGAATTATGAATGATATTTATTCAGAGTTTCTGCTACATACCATACAAAACTTGTGCGTGTTGATATATGTCATTGTAATATATCATGTAGCACAATTGCATCAGTAGTCGATAAAATTTACCAAACGTCGAAGTAATAATGTCACATTAATTGATGAGTTTTGACAGTTGGTACAGATGACACGCATACTTTCCGTTTGTAGAATTATGAATGATATTTATTCTATTCTGAAATAAGCAACTGTCAGTCAAACTTACAGGTACATGCGTGCTGTAGTCATCCTTGTGATATTGAAAATTTTGGTATTACTGTATGTCGAGTGAGAACAAATCAATTATATATTAACTGATGCTACCTGGTACCACCATTTAGTAATACTAGCGGTTCAGGATGGTCCAAGTTTATTTGAAACTAGATACGTATCTCAGAACCTGATAATGTTTTACCTTGAATGGATAGAATGATTATTGGACCAGTTTTGATGTCATATTTTGTAATCTCTACTCATCAACAAATTGTGTAAAATGGGTGTGAGGACCAGATGATGTAATTACATACTTTATAGTTAACATTATTTTGCTTATGAATATCTGTCGTTTCCATATTTAATAAATACTCTCTTTCCGATATTTTTGCATTTCCTGATGTGTGACTGTCAACATGAGTCTTATTGTATGATGAATCTTTGATTTGCTCGGGTTGTGTTCATTCATGTATGCAATGTATTACTCCTATGAAAAAAGGAGATACATTATCGTAACTGCATATGCAAATTGCACAAAATTATACCGTAGATTGCATGTGACTACCATGTGGACAACATGAGTGAGGGTTGGGACTTTAATCACTTGATAAAAACGTTGGAGCCATGCCCAGGGACAGTGTGTAAAGACAGGTTTACGTATTGATGTAGATTTGTAAAACGCCACTGCTGACCCCTGATGATAGAAGTGGGTCACCTTGTTTGATCATAGCAGCTGGCTGAAAGGACAGCGATACTCTGTGAATTTAAATTTTCATTTGCTTCTCACATTAGTTGATGTGTGCTAGCCAATAGTTGTGATGTGATTCCTGTACAGCAGATCCCTAACAACTGTCAAGTTCTCTCATTTTTTGCTCAGTAACACCTTGATAATTACAAAAAGGTTGCAGGCTAATGGATTTTGGCCTGCAAAAAAAATACCCAAAAAAAATACAAGGCTCTTAATTAATTGGTTTCTGTTTGCTTAGAATAATTGGGCATCAAGTACGAGATTTTCCAAAGGTATGCTGAACTAAAATTTTAGTGCAACATTTTAACAATTTTTTTAAATATGAATTTTTCTGTAATTTTTTTATTATTTTGTACCGAACGGACATCACATTTCATTGGCTACAGATTTCCATCAAAATTTTGGCAAAAATCTGAAAAAATTTGACTGGGGTACATTTTATATAGGTGACAAAAGTTGAGTTTGGCGCTCAAAGGGTTTAGAAGCAGAGAGATAACAAAGTCATCTGTCGTCATTGTATGTCAGTTTGTCACTCACAGAATCAAAACATCAGATTGGTGTGGGCACCATATTTATCACCTAACTGAAATTTAATGATACAGATAGTTTATAGCAAAGTTCAAAAAAAAGTGTAGGTGTTCACTGAAAATTTACATGAAAACCGGCCATGATCAGATTGAGGTTTACTGAAAAGCGATCAGTTATCGAGTTTTCATCATTTCATTCATACCATAACAAAGGAAGTAAAAACTGTGTACATAAAACTGAGTGATTTACAACCAGACATGTACAGAACCACAAACAGTAAAAGCTTTATGTTTCAATGCTGTCTACCAGCCTAGTCTGTTGTCTGTGACGCACATAGCCTCAATGCAAATGTTTTTGTGTATCTCAATGTCAAATGTATGCTGAAATTCAAGTTATACCAGTGCTCTCTATCTGGTATTGATCGCCTCTCCAAAGTACATGACCTTGGAGTATAGGAAACTGAACGATGTCAAATATTTCTTCTTCAATGAAGATTAGCAAGACAATGTCTGCGTCAAATGCAAATTACTTATTATACGAGTGAAGGAAAATATTACTGATGAGATCAAATAGAAAGTAAATTGCTTTGGCAGAGTTACAGAACAAGACTACAAAGGGTTTATTATATGCCAGTATGTACCAGTACCAGTAAGTAGATATATAGACCCTTTTTTTCAAGGGTCTATGGTGTACCACTGCAAGAATTGCATCCCTTGAAGAGATCAAGATATGAAATTAGAGATTGTGATTGACCATATCTTATCTGTTAACTGAACAGCATCTTAACCCTTTCACTGCCATACATGGTGTGGCCCTAACAATTAATTGTTATCAATTGTAATGGTGGACCTGTTTACAGGGAATTGGGTGGTAGACATGTTAACCCTCTAAAAGTTTGAGAGCGGTAATTTTTCCCACCCAAATTCTAGTGCAACATTTAACCTATTTTTATGAATTTTTCTGTACTTTTTAGAATAATTGTGGACCAAACTGATATTACTCTTCATTGAATACAACTTTTGAACTAAATGAAAAAATTTGTCTGGATCTGAAAAAAGTTGTCTGGGTTATATATTTTACACAGTTGACAAAAATTGACTTTAGCACTCAAAGAGTTAATTTTAAGAGTGTTCAGCAAACATGGGTTTCTACCGTGCTGGCAGCTATATCGTAACAATAACATGTCACCAAATTATACAATTTGGGTTGATGTCAAGAGCATGCAGTGTAGCAACATAGCAAAAGTATGGTTAAATTATGTATACCGTAGAAACCCTAATGACGATTTTAAATACCAGTAGTTCAATTATTAGAAAATTAACAAAGCCAAAATGGTCAAATTATTAGGGATTTAAACTTTTTTTGACAGTTCATAAGTGATATGCTTACCATCTTGGATAATTGAAACATATAAAGGTGACTTTCCTGAAGTCCTGACTTAGACATTCTGTGCTGTACATTGAATTGTTCCGTGTATTTTATCGAAAATAAAATGTTCAAAACAGTTTATCATGATTGGCCGATCGGATTATTAGAGACTGAGAAAGTCCCAGTGTCCATCGGTGGTCAAACTGATTCGGGTAAAATAAAATTAGGATTTTAGAAAAAAATAGAGTGGTCGAATTAATAGGGTTTTTGTGGTACTTACATGTAGGCCTCCACCAACATTTATCGATAAATTCATGATACAGTCTTGCGCCTGGTGACGTGTACATGTATGGAATGTTTTGCCGTTGTATAAAACCATAGGGATGTGAAAAGGTTACAACTAGGTTGAAGCAGTGTGACATTTGTAAGGAAGTCATCAACTAGCGTAAAGGCATTACCAGTACTGGTAAATATTGCATTCGCTGGGATTTTAATTTTGCAATCTTCACCGATAGATGAAATCCACTGAATTAAATGGAAGTGAAAATACTGCGAAACAAGAGATTATGTTGTTTGACTGGCAAAAGTGTGAATAATTATTGAAATATTGCTTACATGTACATCATAGAGAATCTAGGCACAAGTATTAAATCTCCACATCAAATGATAAATGCCTGTATGGTTCTACATTGCTATTGTTGTGTATGCAGCTTTTGTCTTTTGTGCCAGATTTGCTGCAAAAGAGCAACTATGTCACTAGCTAATCCTAAAAATCTTCTTTTGCATATTTTTTTAGCTCATAACATCTCTAAAGAAGATAAAAATTTAAGGTAAAACAACTGATAACTGAATGCGCAGTCAGGTCTGACTTCCTGGTAACATACCGAAATGAACCCTATGTATGGGTTCAGGTGTGTGAAAGATTAAAATCCATACTCCCACTATTAATGAGCAGATATAAACTACATTTCACATGTCTGTCTCAAATCATATGCATAGTCTTGTTTGGATTGCAAGATCGTCAGAATTCAGGAATATGAGAACTCTTCAACCAGGCTATAGTGAACTTTAACCCTCTGGAAGAAAAGGCAAGTTGCTTGTACTGGTACACGATTCCTTGTATGTTTTTTGGCCACGTAAAGAAACCCTGGTGATTCTCTACCTTGAAAAACAGCACTGAACAGTTAAACTAGTACAGGTTAATGACTTCACAAGGTGCCTTACAAAATTATTTAAGAGATTTATGTACATGTATTTATGAATAATGAGCAGCAAGGCTCTGCAATATACAGTGTTAAGATATATTCACATGAATGTCAGCCTTCCTGCCAATACCCCTCAGTCTGTTGATGTCAAACTTTGCTACATAAAACTATTTGCTTCCACCAAAATTGAGGGGTGAAAGAAATTTTGCAAAAGTACCGTAGGGTTTTTGCTGTGTTCATGCCAGGCAGCAGATCACCTTAATTTGATTTGTTCAGATAACAATGTTCTGAACTGTGCAGGTCGCAGCAGTTCATGATCTGCAGCCAAATATCATCAATCTAGAAATGGCATACATCCACATCTCAAAAGTGTTGTGAAGATGTAGCATCCGTAGATAAAATAATACAGGTGTTTAATACATGATTATTGTTGAATTAAAGATGGCAATCTAGCAATTCACACACACCTCATGAAGCATTATTCACACTCTCAATTATCCTCAGGAGAAGTCAACATGAAATGAATGGCACGCTTTTCAAAGTAATTATTGAATTAGAGGGTCTGTAGTCAATATTTGTACAAATTGAGATGGATCCTGGATGCAAGGGGGTCATACAAGGGAATTACCGGCAGCAGTTCAACTCTTGCTATGTCATCATTTTCAGCTAGTCAGTTTACGTGTTGATGTCATCTTTGATATAATATTAATTGCACATGACACGTACATGTATTTTATTATGGGAGGTGTCATGGTACATGTTTGTGTATTGATCTTGTCTACCTTTGAAAACAGGTCTGCATCATTCCGCATTGGACTCCCTTTTTGTGAGATTGCATAAAAGGCTGCCATTATTAAGATTGATGAGGTTACACTGACGTTGTTAAGGAAGCAGATACAGTACCATAGGTGTTATTGAACTCATAGTTTTTCAAATTGGACTTCTTTCACCCAATCTCTTCAGTAGGTTTTCAAGCCATTAAATTTCCCTATTTTTTCAATATTTTCATTTTTAAAACAATTTTCCTAATACTAATATTTATTTAATATCACAAATGAGAACCTAAAACAACATTTAGACTCATGAATGCTATATACCCAATATTTTGACATTCAAAGTTCTGTGGCTTTGATACAGGGACGGCGAAGTCCATGGATGTTCATTGAAGGTCAGCGTGACCTTGCAGTGAGATGCTGAGGTGAGGAAAGACAACAGAATTGTTGTAGAATAACAATTATAATATGGGATCCCAAAGGGAATCACAATACATGTAGCAGTTACAGTAAGTCTTGCTTTACTCAGATACATGTACTGGCCTGAATGCAAAAAAAGTCCCAATGGAGTTGGGTAACCTTCCAGTTACAATGGCTTGGCTTGATTTGTTTGACCCTTGACCTGGTGAGTATTACTAATGGAGACTTGTTGAATGCTTCAACAATGTAGAATACTGAACTATTAATAGTTATAGCTGGTACAAAGACGGAACTGTACAGTGTGTGATCTTTTTAGTCCCATTTTTTGTCTGACCAACAGACAAATAAATACCAGTGACAATAGTTTCATCAAACGTAAAGAGTCCAATATGGGAATATTCTTGCCAGGCCGGTACAGCTGACTGTAATCTTGCATGCACATCATGTGACCTCTGACCTGTCATTTGGCAGCTGGCTGACTTGACAAATTGCACAAGCAGTAAATCAGTTCACAAATACCGTACAAAAAGCAGCAGCATGTATGTGTAATTGAGGAAATGTCCCACTTGAACAAATATCTATAATGAGTTTTCTAATTTGAGAAAAAAAAAGGAATTCAATGGCAGTGTGTAGCAAAATGTGATACGTTTTTAATATGTCTGTTTTGGCTTCAATAGTTCATACAAGCAGTCAGTGGTGAAAGTGGCATAAGGTTATTATTACAGATACCATTCATAACTGGTCAGCTATCATATATATTTCTGTGGTCTCTTCTTTGTGTCAAGATACAGCATAATGTCAGAGTAAACACTCATCTTTTATGCCCAGTTCATCCGTACCATCCTAAAAATTCTATTTTTGTACCATGAAACATGTATGTCAATCTTTGCAATAAATCTTTCTCAAAATTTATTTCCTTCGCTTCCACTTCTATAATAATATAGCATGGCACAGGGAGGCCATGTGATCATTCAGAATCTGTGGTAAGTGTCTGTGCAATTGTACGTCCTCTTGGTTGAAAGATTTTGTATCTTCTGTGCCTTCAATTATTGTGATGATGTGTTTCTTAGCATTTGTTTTCTTCTGTCTTCTTTGAACATGGTCCGACAAGTGTAAGCACGCCGCTCATAACATGGCCCGACAACTGTAAGCATGCCGGTCATCTTTTGTCAATTTTCTTCAAATTACATGTCCAATTACATGTACATGTATGTGGCATTTATGAGTCGGAACTTGATCTGTGGATTGCAATTACATGATCTATGCTTGTATGCTGATGTACTTATGTTGTCTTGAATCTTTAGTATCCATTTGCTTCTTGCCAGCATCCCAAAACACAAACCCGCCTTTTGCGTGATTAAGAAATTTGAGTGTAAATTTGTGAATGCGAATAAAAACCCTTGATGCCATGGTAAAATGTCAGGCATCTTAATCTTGCGTGTGTGATAAATTGGTTGTAAGTTTATGAGTGGTAGCTTGCTGATCGTTTGTCTCACCATGTTTATTAGCTCCGCTGTCAGTGACGCGGAGCTTATCAAATAGGTTTATTTTCCATCGTTGTCTGTCTCCGTCGTCCGTCAACAATTGCCTTCTCCTCTGAAACAACAAGTCCTATTGCTTTGAAATTTTATATGCAGTTCACTTGGGGTGACCTCACTTAAGTTTGTTCAAATCGTGGTGAAATTTGCATATTTGTATTTTTGGGCCATTTTTTGCTATTTTTGGTAAAACAATCTTCTTCTCTGTCCGATTGCTTTGATATTTGATGTGCAGTTTACTTAGGGTGACTATAGTCAGATTGTTCAAATCGTGGTGAAATTTGCATATTTGTATTTTTAAGGCAATTTTTGTCGTTTTTGGTAAAAAAATCTTTAAAAATCTTCTTCTTCAAAACTACCAGTCAGATAGCTTTGATATTTGGTACAAAGGTCCCTAGGGATGATCTATTTCAGATTTGTTCAATTTGTGCAGAAATATGAAAATTTGCATTTTTTTAGGAATTTTTGCCATTTTGGTCAAAAAATATCTTTCTCAAAAAGTACTGGTCTGATAGCTTTGAAATTTGGCATACAGGTTTCTATACATAAACTAAATAATATATGTTGAATTTCTGATGAAATGTGTAATTTTGTATTTTTTGGGCAATTTTTGCCATTTTTGGTCAAAAAATATGTATTTCCGAAACTACTCATCTGATAGCTTTGAAATTTGGTATACAGGTTCCTACAGATGAACGGAATGATATTTGTTGAAATTATGATGAAATCTGCAAATTTGTATTTTGGGGCAATTTTTGCCATTTTTGATCAAAAAATGTGTTTCTCAAAAAGTACTGGTCTGATAGCTTTGAAATTTGGTATACAGGTTTCGACATATGAACTAAGTAATATATATTGAATTTCTGATGAAATCTGCAATTTTGTATTTTTGGGGCAATTTTTGCCATTTTAGTCAAAAAATGTGTATTTCCAAAACTGCTCATCTGGTAGCTTTGCAATTTGGTATACAGGTTCTTTCTGATGAACTTAATGATATTTATTTAAATTATGATGAAATCTGCAATTTTGTAATTTTTGGGTACTTTTTGCCATTTTTGGTCAAAAAATGTGTTTCTCAAAAAGTGCTGGTCTGATACCTTTGAAATTTAGTATATAGGTTTCGACAGATGAACTCAGCAATATATATTGAATTTCTGATGAAATCTGCTATTTTTTATTTTTGGGCAATTTTTGCCATTTTTGGTCAAAAACTGTGTATTTCCAAAACTACTCATCTGATAGCTTTAAAATTTGGTATACAGATTTTTCTATAGATGAACTAAATGATATTTATTAAAATAACGACAAAATCTGCAATTTTGTATTTTATTGGGCAATTTTTCCATTTTTGGTCAAAAAATGTGTTTCTCAAAAAGTACTGGTCTGATAGCTTTGAAATTTGTCCTACAGAATAACTAAATTTGATATTTTGAAATTATGATGAAATCTGCAATTTTGTATTTTGGGGCAATTTTTGCCAGTTTTGTTCAAAACATTTGTTTCTCAAAAACTGCATGTTGATAGCTTTGATATTTGGTATACAGGTTCCAAGGGATTATTGTAATATATGATATATTGAAATTATTGTGAAATCTGCAATTTTTATTTTTGGGGGCAATTTTTGCCATTTTTGGTCAGAAAATTTTATTCTCAAAAAACTACTCGTCAGATAGCTTTGGAGGATGTGTTCTTAGGAATGATCCAATGTGATATATTCAAATTATGATGAAATCTTCAATTGTATATTTTTGCAGCTATTTTAGCCATTTTTTTCTGGCCACTGAAATGAGCTATCAAAGATTTCCACCTTCTTCATCAACATGTGTCCAAAAAAGTTATTCTCTACATAAACAGAGCGGAGCTATATCGGCCGCTAGGTCGCTTGTTAATCTAGTGGAAGATCTCGAAAAATGGAGAGGGACGGATCATGCTCTCTTCAGTGGCCTGTCATTCACTGTGCAGTCTTGGTAGGGATGTACAAGTAATTTGGTATGTCAGTCGCTTCCTACATCGTACATGTTAAGCTTGAAAGCCCAATTTCTCAAGGTCTATCATCAGAGACATGTATACATGTAAAGTATGGTGTGTACTACTACTACATGTAGCTCAAAAACAGCATTTTCCAAACCCCTCCCTCTCCACATTGCCCCTCTTGATTCGCATTCCTATGTTATGTCCTATGACACAGTTACACTGTCTATGTATTGTTCTCTTTGTTAATTTTATCATTGAAAGTGAAGGCATGCCTACATACACATAAATCTGCTGGTAAACATGTAGATCTTGTGTGAGAGAAAATGCAAATTTCAAGGTCACCGTTAAATTTAATTTACTCAGAACATCCTTTACAGTTTTAAAAGTGGAATCAGCATTCCTGATGCTAGATGAGAATGAACCTCACCCCAAGCCACAGTGATAGAGGGGCTGTGTCCAAGCCAACAAATTCAGATTTCTGTGAACTGCTGTAGTCATACATGTAATTTGAATTGCAGATAAGATATGCAATAATACATTGGACAATGATTGGTTGTGATGTTTTTTAAAATGACACTGAGTCGAATGTTGGTGCACGTATCCCACGTAGCCATCAATATATAAAAGCAATTTCACTTCAATACGTGTACTCGTAATTCTTTAATCCTCTCACATCATAAATTCTTGAAACGAGCTCAAGGAAAGACAGTGGGGTTGTTTTGTGGGAATGTGCAGTTAGAGAAACTTATTGAGCTTCTGGAATTCCACATCTTGTACTTTATCTTACATCTACCGTAGAGCACAATAGGAGTTGTGTGCCTTATAAAAACAATACGGAACACCCATTCCGTAACATCTACTGTTTCCAGGCTTCCCCACGTGCAGTGATTCTGCCGCTGTCTCTGAGCATACACTGCTGAACGGTTTTCAACGGACCCACTGGACAATTGCCAGAATACGCACTGTACGTGTAGTTTGCCGGCTATCCAGAAGCATGTCCAAGACAGCGTTCCATACATGTACTTGCACTTTAAATTGGAAGAAAAATTGTAGACACTGCACAAAAACGGTTCATACTTGGCCCATTTAATGCCCCGGTCATGAATATAAGATGTTTCATAATAACGTTATAATAAAAATAACACAAACGATGCACTTGGACAATAGCGCTGTGCATCACCCCACATGATACACTGGGCCAATATTCTTGTCCATCATTAGTGGTATTTTTGTATTGTAAGTATGTGTAAATAACTGACAGCATATAATTGGTTAGGAAAGTTACTTGGTATATTCCTATACCTGGTATCAGGGAGTTTCACAAATCTATCACCACATTCTCACTATGCAACCTTGCTGACCACAAGAAACTCCTTTTTCAACCAGCTGCACATGTCCCAGTACTACATGGCAACCTACATGTATCACTTGTGCCTCTACAATATCTTGAAAATATTGGAGAAAAGAGGCAAAAGACGTCAGTCATGAAGCAGCTGTTCAACATGATGATACAAGCAGTTAGTTAAAAAATGTGATAGAAAAATGAAAATTGCCTAACTCAGAACGAGCTCCTCATACTCAGCCATAAATGGATCTACCCAGGGTGATAAATTCTGTATGATGTCAAAATATTGATGATGTGATAAATTTTTATGAGATCAGATTTTATGGGAAATGTCAATCCTGTCTAGCAGTTGCTTCAAGGTTTGTCAGTGTTGGAGTGTTTCATGTAGTGAGCTGAGCCGAGAGTCTGCCAGCAGCCATCGATTAAAGGAGTTCAATGACCAGACAGCCACAGTATTGCGAAATATGATGGCGTCTGCAGGCTTGAAACGTTTGGTGTATATAATACATGTTCCACGGAAACTGTTCATTGACATGGAAGTTGTATGGTAGCGGAATAATTAGGAGAGAGTTTAGATTACACTCTTGATTGCATCACCTTTATGTGTGTACACATAATGCAGTCGGCTAGAAATGTCCTGTCAGGCCTGATGTATGGCTCTGTCGTCATCAGATTCAGATTGTGAATAGGTGTGTTGGGAAGCTGACCAATGATATCTAGCAAAAATCTCATGTGTATTTTAGTCAACTTCAATGGGCAATGCTCATGCAAATCACTACGAAACTCAGTCATATGATACTCAGCACAAGTATGGTTGCATGTAGTCTTCAGTTCCAATAATGTTTGAATAGACTGTGGTAGAAAGACCATGAATAGACAAAGCATATCATCAGACATCACAAATCTATCGCTATGAAGGACATTGCAACCATAGGCAGTTCACCTTCTACTGACTGTCAAAGATGCCTATCTATCTACATGTATCTATCTATCTATCTATACTATCTATCTATCTATCTATCTATCTAT
>LD384836.1:0-14948 GCA_001465055.1 Ptychodera flava
GATAGGACTGTCTATCGCGTTCCATGGTTTTATCATAATAATTGTCAATTTTGTGACATTCCTGGCAAAAGGGGTTAAAGAGATATGTATAAAATAGAAATTTGTCCTTACTGATACCTACTTGAATAAATATCATATCTATTCCAGGATCCACAAAAGTGAGAGTTGTCACCAGAGCATTTCTTTGACACCCCAAATTCGCTTTTGTCAAAGTTTGATAAGTCAGATATACAGTAACACAAATCACCACTGCGTAAGCCAATGTAACGATACGTTTCAGGTTGCTTGCGGCAATATTCCAAGCACGCTTGGGTCGTCAGCTGATCACTGGTAAGATCATACTCTGGATTCGATGAGTAATGATAAATAAACCGACCAAGATAGCCATCATCTAGCGTGAGAGAATGAAGAAATTTATAGGCAAATCACAGAGGCACAGGCACACTCATGTACAACACATCATGCGATCCTCAGATAGGTTTAGTTATAATTACTGAATCATATTTTCTTTGGGAACTCTAATAATTATAACATCAAGGCTGGCAAAATAATATTTTCTGATTAGTTGGGATGAAGTTTGACAAAATTTGTTTTCATGTCTTGTTTTCAATATTGTTGACCATGATATATCAAATTGTTTGTCTGTTCGATAAGAGTCCAAAATTATGAAAGGTCCACAACAGAAATACGATGAAATTGAGCTACAGCTGCATGAAGAATATGGCCAGTATCACCAAATAACACGAAAAAGAGTCATAGTGTGCCAAGAAAACACACCCATTAATTAATATAGATGCCGTTAAACGTCCAACAGCCACCTTTAGGGCTTGCCTATTTTGGGGATTATCTGTGAACCTAGAGTTACAACTGTAAATGGTGAGAAATGGCACATCGGCCAAAAGGGACAGCAAGTTTAAACAAGCGATGTAAATCGTGTCCAATCATTTGGGGTAAAGCTTTGGCGTACTCAGAAGCAAAACTTATCCGCACAAAACACACACGCACACACACACATCACAAACCTAGTAAAGGTAACGTTATAAAGAGTTCAAAAATTGATATTTGAAGGTGTGATCAAAAACACCATAAATACGCTGTCGATGATCAAAAGCAGCTTTTTTCGATATATTGCTTTGATACAAGGGAAGATTATCGGATAAGAATTTAAGAGACTTTCTCTGGAGTTGCTTTGAACCTCATATATCAATAACCCTTGCCAGAGGCCCTTGTAACTCCCGAATTAATGAATGACCCGCCCTTTGTGCTCATATCCCCTTTCCTCTCCAATCTTCTTTGAAATTTACGCATTAGTTAAGTTACAACTTCTTTTTTTTATTCATTGACTTTGAACGATTTCTCATAACGTACAGAAACATCTCACTGTTGCTGCTGTTGTGTCGTCAGGCTTTCTTCCAATTAAATAGTCACAGTCAACGACGGATATTTTGTCCTCGCACACGACGTTATAAATACGTCGTCTCGTATCTCCTCTCAGGCCATCTGCTTCTCCTCCAGTCCACCTTGCTCCTGGGAATCCTGTGCGTTTTAAAATGAATTTTCCTCACTTAACTGACAGTGATATTTAACATTAATGCAATCACAAATACATGTATTACAATTTTGCCCACGTGTAAAAACAATTTATTGAACTTACTGGAAATCATTATAGAATCTTGATGTTTTCAACAAACTTGCGATCTTTAGACGTCATTCACGAATACTAGAATGTGGGGTGGAGGGGCTCAGGGAGGATTTGAAAATTGTAGGTTTGGTAGAGGGAGCCTTGAAAATTTTATTCTGGGTATAAGCGGGATCTGAAAATATTTTGTTTCCTTTCTTTTAAAATTCGAATCCAGATTCCATAGTTTGGTAGATAATTCAACAAAATATGATTAACATTTCTGTTTCACCAAACAGTTCTAATGTTAGAAACGATTAAACAAAGTATGTAATTTGACTTTTATTTCCTAAAAAATCTAAAATAGTATCAATGCCTCTGAATTATCGTTCATTTAGGATTAACAACTGGTAGAACATGTAACGGGGCGGTAGTTCCACTTGTAGATATATTTTCCAGGATTTCTGAGCAATGTACAGGGGCGTAGGAAGCTCTTCACGGTTGGGGGGAGGGGGGGCAAAGGTAACCTATATTCTGGTGATGAATGTTACGATCTAAAATTTGCATATATGAATAAATAAAAATATAAATCATACACGAATAAATTAAAATAATTAAAACAGGCAAAAATCAATCTAAATAGTAAAATATGTAATGAAAGCCCTACTACTTTCACATACGGTAATGTCTCAATATCTGTGTTTTTATGTATTAGGCCGTGTAAAGAAAATTCTTTGTTTGCTGTCCTTGGATTTTTGAAAAACCTACAAGCCAGCAAGCAAAAAAACAAACAAACACACAACATAGATCAATCGCATAAACTTAACTTTCTCATCGGTTTATGGGTCACAAGTATGAAAAATCATCTGTTACATTTACAATGCAGTGTTTCTTATGCTCTTCATTAAGCACGTTGAAAGCAATGCTTGGAAACAAAGGTTATATTTGTATAAGTACAACAAGCATACTTAGAGTTCGGTGACTGTGAGTCTCAACAAAAATTCCATAATAAACAATGGCAATAAACACTATACCAGTACATAGGCCCTAGTGTACCACATGTACAGTGTGATAGTAATCAACTGGTTGTGTTACACAGATCTATAGCTTGTCTCTGACGGAGGTTTATGCACTAGGTAGTCATAGGCAAGAGTAAAACTATTACAATAACAAGATCTCAATCATTAATAAAAAGCATATTTGCGACAAAATGTAAAAGATCTTTACGAAGTTTTGAAGAAAACAAAATATATTTGAATCAACACCTAATGAAGGAACATAAGAACTTCACCGTTTACGCAATGGCTTAAATTTTGCAACGTGTCTAAGTGACATTTGTATATTAATTATGACATGTACATTTAAGATCGAGATCTGTATTGATGTTTACGATTCGACGTATATTTCCATCTTAATTCATATCTATCATATGATCCAAACCAAGCCTTAAACATAACGTTTAAAATCCCATTCTAAAATAATACGGGAAAGGGAATACAAACGACAAGAGAGAAAAATACAACAGACAGGGCAGGAGGACAGACAATTGGAGAAGCGTATCTTGGGCGACGGCAGCTGTCAAGCTTGTCTACCGAGAAATAAAGTCTATGTAGTACCAACGAACTCTGAACATCTCGTGTAGTCAATCGAAGATTACCAGCACCTCTCAGCAAGCTAAGATGAGTCCATGAGTAAAAGCAGGCCAAGATGAGGTAATGAGATAACAGGAGAAAAACGAGTAGTAACAGTTGTTTTGACAACTGTACACTATGTATTTCAACATGCATATTGGGGTAAGCTTAGAACAAAAAGCTGTTCTTGCAAAACCTGAAAATTCCAAATATAAAACTGCAAAAGTTACTGAGTATAACAAAGTATGTAGTTGTCACTCAGAAAACAAATGCTAAACATCTTGGTAAAAGGTGAAACTACTATCCCTTCCATAAAATTACAATTTTTACAGTAAGAAGAGTGGGTAGCTGAACAAATCATAACAGCCTCGGGTACAAATCCTCCTCTTTAAGTGTCAAATAAATACTAGTCGTGGTCACTGTTTCTGTTGAGTTAAATGCTCCATAAGTTGTAACTTTAAAGGCTATTTATTCTGAATTTTGTGTATCAACTATTTTTTTAGCCGAATTCCAGTAGCGCTGATCGCGATGTCAGGTTTGTTACTAAGTATAGCTGCGCGTGCGACTTCAGACATCGCTGCCTAAAATTCGGACATTTTTTTTCATGCGCGGTCGTTGTTGCAGCTCAGTTGTAGTCTGAGCCATAAATTCATAGGAAATAGTGTGAGTTTTTGTATTCATTATAACACTAGCAGGTTTTGATATAATCGTTCTTGCCGAAAATGCGGACTAATATTTATTTTTGCATATTAATGACAGAAAACTGACGCTATTGCATACTAAAAGGCTAAATATTCTGCTTGTCAAGACAGCAATGCCGAATGGCCATTGCTATTTTGAAAACTGAATTCTAATCCGGACTTATAAAATGTCCAAATCGTTTTTAGCAGAAAAAATGTTCAAAGTAAGGGCAACTTCCACCGCGTACTAACTATTTGGAGCATTCAACAACGAACATTTCACCGGCGGTACCTGCTTGCCACGTTGCAGATCCAACATCATGATCAATCGCAGATCGTGGAAAAGCTTATGGAAATTCAGTTCCGTTCCTTATTCCAAGCTAAACCAGTCAAGAATTGTTTTCGATCCGTCTTTTATGGAGACCAAAAAGATTTTACGCACTTCCGCCGATTTGAAAACTTTGAGGGCGAAATCAACTTGTGAAACGGTCGATTGATCTTCACTTACGGTACACTGCAGTTCGCTACAAAAGGAGGTGCACATGTACACTTTACGTACAGCGGTTGATTTACCCCTTTAAGATAGGTAATCTGCTTTGTATGGAAACGATCGTACGACATTTGCGTTTTGCGATATTAAAGTAAAATTACTGCGACATCGCGAACAAAGGAAGGGCACATCCCGCCGTATTTTCGATCATACGATCTGTGTTTGTTTTCAGATTTCATCCAAAAACCTACCCGCACGCGGACGGCAAACAAAGAATTTATTTTGCGGTGCCTTAACTCCAGTTGTTTGTTTAACTCCCTACATAGCACTCAGCAATAGTTGGGACAGCTAGCCGTAGTCAATGGGTATTTGTAAAAGTTGGGGGGCAAAAGTATACCTTTGCCCCCCCCCCCCCAACTTCAGCATTGGGGGGGGGCGGCCGCCCCCTGCCCCCCGGTTCCTACGCCTATGATGTATCACATACAATTTCTTCCTTTCTCCAAACAGCAAGCTGAAACGCACTATATTTATCTTTTCAAAATGCTTGTATATGTAAAAAAATCTTGGATAAATGACTTTGAGTCAAGAATGAAAGGTATTTGTAAATGATACAAATGCACGGTACACATTATCACACACACACGGGTTGTGTTGGCAAGTTGAAGACTGGACAGTTCATAATGGTATATGGAATCTAACAAGAATATAGTTGATAAGTTGAATCAGCAGTAGTTATGTTAAACTTGATGTTTTTCTCTTATCACTGTATTGTGTATCAACGTCATGTTTTGTAGTTATTTGTTTTTTGAATCATGTTGAATTGCTTTTAAAGATTGTTCACACAGCCTGAGTGTGAATAAACAGCAGTGATATCGTAAATCGATATTTCAGTTTACGGCTTGACTGTAATGCAACTTACAGCAATATAAGTGTACATAACACATATACAGATTGTGTTGAAAAGCTGTATTCTGAACATGATAGGATGTAAAACAAGATATTGGAGTTGATAGAAATTAAGGGTTTTTGAACTCTTCTATTGAATATTAGAATAATAAAAAATTAGAAAAGAAAATGGATCAGCATGCTTTATATTCTACAAACCGTCCATGAAAAGTCACTGTTTTTTCACGAATATATAGAAATCATTCATTCAAGTTCATTCAGTGTGGGACTTGAAAGGTTTTGATTATATAGAGGGAGGATTTGAGTTAGTCGAGGACATTGAGCGGAATTCTAAAAAAAAAAACAAGATTTCAAACGCGATTCCTCTACCCTCCCCTTTATTTGTGAATGCTGACTTAATTTGGTTAGGGTTGTAATGGGTGCAATTTACGAAGTGGGGGCTGGTACATGGTAAACGATTTAACAACTATGACAGGGTACTTAGATCGTTATGCGGAGAACATCACTGCGTACAAAGATTGACAGCTAAATACGTTAATCAGATATAATTAAATCTGGATGCTGCACTCTGATCGGACGATGTCTGTTCACATTTTTTTAAACGTACAAGTTTGCGACATTGACGGGAGGCGACTAGAACTTTAGTAGGTTAGGTCAAACTGATTATATCTGACTTTCCTTTCCGGCGGCAACACAATTGTTCTTTGTCTGTTCGTTACTCGATCCATTGAATCAAGCTGCTCCCGCAAATAACTGTCACAATTTGATGCATTCCTAGGCCAATCATAGATACTATCAGCTACCACGCCAAAAATAAAAAAATGAAAATAAGATCTTTGGTAAATTGAAAATTGGGAAAACGGAAATAGTGCACTGTTGGAAATAACATTTTGTCAGAGGGATATTTGGATGGCCGTAATGTGCCATCCTTACAGCAGTGTATACCTAATTACTATATTTCAATCTAAGGTCAAAGGTTTTAGATTTAGAGATAGACCTATAATTTAATAATAAAGATTATAAAGCCATTTGAAATTGAAAAATAGCTCCATTTCGATTTTCTTTCCTTAAGATGTAAATTGGTTAATTGGGTGGCCGAAATGTGCCACGGATTAACAGGCCACTGAACGCAGCAGTGGACGCTTATGTCAGAGTGACATCATGACTAACAGACCTTGGTCGGACACTAATTTTACTAGGATAAATATGCGATATGAAAATCTAGATAGCTATCGTTCGGATACAGGACCTGCAAGACACTGCGCTCAGATGCATAGAAATTTTTCCAGATTGCAGTATATACCATACCATTTATACCATTATAGTATAGTTTATTTTGTACCAGTAACATAAAGACAAATCCACACAATGTTAAGCGACACAAATTAATGCAAGACGGTAAAATGCAATTGTAAATATTTAATCCATAATTATTTTATATTTATGGCATGAATTCCATTGACCTGAAAGTTACTCTATCTTTGAAAATGAATATTTGTCCTAGCGTAGAAATGCAATGCAAGCGAGGCTGCTAAATGTTCTACTTCCGAAACCAAGTCGGAATCTGCTGATTGAAAAAGGCTCCAATGTATGAAAATACATCGCACGCCTATTAACTCCTCGGCTTGGGTCTTCTTAAACAAGGTGACTTCCCCCTTTGAAAATTCCTACACATTTCGTTACGCAATTTTGAGCCTCCAGCGTGGACAGTACAGATCTGTGGCTCTCATCATATATACATCAGCCAAGGTGATGTTTGCTGGGTTAGATGGAAGTTTTTCAGGGACTTTACAATCAGTTAGTTAATGATGAATCTTACTCATTTTACTTTCGATAATATATGCGTAAACATGCCGGGTATATTCTGAACAAAATTGGTCTTACCTAATTCCTTGCAAACAATATTTGCTGTCGTAAAAGCCCGACGGTTGACGTGACCGCTATACAAGACAGGAAGCCATTCACCGTTTGCTTTGTCATACACTTCAACCTGGCCATCGTACGGCGATTCACCGTTGACCAAGCGAACGTTTGCTGATCCTAAGTAATCAAATACAGATTAATGAAATTATATTACAGAAGTCCTCAGCATTAAATTTTCAGGTTCTAAGTAAATATTACACTTCATTATCATGGCTGACGAATAGTTGAACACAAACAGATTTGGGTTAGAGGATGTGTGAAAGAACGATTATTTGTCTGACATAGTGTGCATTTCTTACACTTAAAGCTGTTTGAAAAGCAAAGTATTAAGACAGAGAAAAATACACGTTAACGTGAACGCTGCTTCATTCCATGCTTGTAATATTAATAAAATCCAACTTGCAAGACAAGCAAGTTTCCGCCATGTTAACAGATGTCTAATTTGCTATAGATTATGTCAAAACCTATCATAACCAAAAACATGAAGAATATTTGCTATCTAGGTACCTCTGTTAAGTAGATTGGTACAGCGCCTAGGTAAAATTATCGCACATAGAGTTAAACAAGGGAACTGCTAAACGCAACATCAATTTGCATATGAGTAACTTTATTCGTTGAAATAACACTGTATTTATATTTACGCTTTTAGTTAGAGGGGTTTTTGCATTAATAATAAAAAACCAAATAAACAAGCTACCCGATTAAATTGATGTAATGATTAATTACATCACGGTGACATTATTTTAATAAAAACTCTTTTAAGTTCAAATGCAAAGTTCACATGATGTGAGCATCGTTATCAAACAACTTATAATGCTATATTTAACACATGGACTATTTTAGTGGCACTGTAAAAGGAAGTACAAATATATTTTATTTGAAAGTCCACTTGATGTACAACTCAAGTGCAGCACAACAGAAATGAAAGCACTGGCCGTTATAAATTGCACAAATAAAACATTTCCCGTTATTGGGATAGCGAAGTAAGCGTCTGTCCTATCAAACAAGCAATTTCTGACTGTGATGTTCTCCAGATAGGTGATAATTGGGACATAGACAGGAGAAGCTGCTGTAATTGTACGGAGATCACTGTATTTCATACTCAGTCTATGTTTTGGAACAGGTTTTAAAAGATTTGCAACGTTATCGTAACATGTAAAATATACAAAGCAAAAATTGCATGAGCCCCAACAAATGGTATATCGGAAAAGAATTGTAAAAACTTGAGTGCCGAATATCTGTGCTCGAGGCGCATTCCTACCATTAAAAAATGTGATAGCTTCCATTTCAAAATCGTTGATTAAATATTTTTGTGGCTTCACTGTAAGTGCACTATCTTAATCATTTAATGTGTATTTTTGTAATATTTATTTCAGTATTTTTGTCAAGGTATTTTTTCAAGCTTGTTAACTTTTATTTTGTTATAATATCATACCAGTATATTGATGGCGCAAATAAAGCGAGCTGATTGGTCAAGACGCGAAAAGAACCGTGGTATATTGGCGATATACCACGGCTTGCATAGGCGCGAGCTCTCGGCTTGAGTATTACAAATCCGTTTTTGACGTTCCAACTCAAAATTTCAATATACTGTTATGATATAAAAGCAATAAATCACACCATGTGGCGGTATACCACGGGAATTTGACCAGTTCACGACATATAGCACGAGCGATCGCTGGGTGTGAATTATTGCTTAATTAACATTCTAAAGTCAATCATACAAGCACATCAGTCTCCAAATAACAAATATGTGTGATTAACTTTGAAGGGGTAGTTGGTATTTTGCCAAACTACCATTAGCAAATTCCTTCACGTTATCGTTAGTCCAATCTACTTTTGTAATTGAAGGAATAATGCCATTGTGTTATGACATTTTGGTGAACAACATTTTAAATTCCCGTCAAACTTGTTTCTAACCAGAGAGTTAGGTTTAGGGCAGACTTCATTTTAAAATTCACAGAAATGTAGTGCAGTAGTCCCCAAAATTCTAAGTCATGTTGAGATCGCTTTCATTTAATTTTGTCTGTACACATTCGATTCCTGTCAAAATGGCTGGCTTGCAAAGAGAATTGGAAATGAAAACCGAAATAGTTTTCTCTACAATTTTACATCTGAGGCTTTTCATTTTCTCACACGACAAAGAACGACTCTAGAACAATGGAGCGCATCAAAGTTAATATGTCCTGTGTATTTAGGTCACGAAAGCAGGTCACTCAAGGTCACGACGACCTGATCATGACAAATGAATACTTGCCCTTTAGGTCAGTATATTTCAAAATGTACTGAAATATTAACGAAGGTTTAAAGTAATCCATTCGAAAATAACGAAATTATTTTTCAATCGGAAAGATTAAAATCCTACTTTAATATTCAAAGTTGTCTTGAATGTCATGGTTTCTCCCGCTTACCTGCGATAACACAGACAACTTGACCTATCAGCGTTACCAGAACAAAAACCAATGTTGTGGCTTGGTAATTCATCATCTATGAAGAGCAAATCCAACACCGCATTACAGTAAAGACGGTAAAATAGTCACGACAACAGCAACACAAACTGCAAGGAGAACACTTCCTGTAATATGAAGTAGAATGCATGTCACGTGAACTTAATGCAATATGGCTGCTTCAGGAACTAGGGAGACAAAAGTGTATAAGGTTTGCAATAGCACATAGTTCCAATGGAAACTGTAAATTGTTTATAAACCTTGAAAATGAGTAAACAGATAATCAAATTATTCTGAAGGAACAATAGTTCGACTGCGCATTTCTCCTCATTGAGAGTAGACGGTGTGAAACATTGCCATTGAAGCCGCATGTCATTCTATGCAGAGTCTGTCTATGAGAATCTAAACACTTCCCAATCATTGTATGTCTTTGGGTTCTCAGGTTTCTCTGTGTACTGATTACATACCCTGTATGGATTGTATGACTGGCTAACAAATCAACAGTGAGCTTTCCCAATGCGAATTCACGAATATATGTTTACAGAGTCGCTTTGCTTCATTTTATATATTATAATGTCGTCCACAATAATCCTGTCTTTTTGAATTAGATACTGTAATGATTCCGTACGGTAAATTTTCATTCCATTGATGCCATAGATTAAGCACCAATCAGAAGCGTACAAAGGCATGAAGTATAATAGCATAAAGAAGGATGATCAGGACGACAATTCTTCTGAAACAAAGATTTAATATTTATCCTAGTAGGCTCGGCATGCATACTTCTCCAAATCACTCAAAACCTTGTAATGTCAAGATGGTTTTAAGGGAAAAGTGGTGTCTGATTTTTAAATAATACTCACCTTTGGACTTTTCTTAGTTAAACAATCTCCTAAACAGATCGAATATAATCCTCAATCCTTATTTTCACTAGCTGCTTCTTGCGAACAAAAATGTCACGAGCTATGTGTAAAATTGATATCACAAATATACCGCTATAAAGTGACGTATGTGACGTACAAAGAGGAAGTTATATATGACGCAAAGTGTGGTATGATATGAACAGATATTGTGACATCATCTCTCCTTCAGCATAAAAATTGTGAAAAGTACCGTATAACCAAACATGTTTTACTCCAGAATGCAATGAATTTTATTCTTAATGTTTACAATCATCGCTACGGTGTTTAACTAATATTACATCGCGATAATGTCATTTGATTGTGTCTATACAAATAGCAAATCATAGAGAATATTTCACTTATCCCGTTTTCTTTGTAATGGTTTAAAATTATCGAGAGAATAATTTTCACGGCAAATTAAACGGGCTTTCAGAGCTCACATTTGTATTTCTACAAGATAAAAACATGAGAAACAATGACATCCGTTTCACCTCTAATCGCATCATACCACATGTCACAGGCTGTCATATGGTAAATAAAATGAGTCGTTTCACGGCCGAGGTGTTATAAATGCAATTTAGCGGTAGTATGTGACTCAAATTAAGGCACGAATTACAGTATAACAGGAAGTTCAGCAAGCCCGTGTCTCTAATTGATAAAGCTACACACTCTAAATGCCACGGGTAACGATTATTATGCACGTATTGTGGAAGAACTGAACCTTACCCTTACTGATCGTTACATGACTCAGCTGTCGTAATTCAATGGTAGTTGAGGGTTTTTCAAAATAAGTAAGCGGGAAGTGCATCCCTTAACTCCTCAAACCCATCCAAAGACACGAAAATGTCTAAAAGATGATCAATATGTTTTAAATATATAATGAAGGGCGTGATATGTGTTGTTGCAGCAATTATGGCTAATATTGGAGATACATTACCTCCGTTTCAGAGCTGGAGCTATTTTCAAGTTTTTGTTCTCTTCTGAGAACGCACTTTTGTGACATACAAAGAGGAAGTTATATGACGCAAAGTGTGGTATGCTGTGATCAGATATTGTTACATTATCTCTCCTTCAGCATACAAATTGTTCAATTTACCCGGTATAATCAAACATGTTTTACTCCAGAATGCAATGAGTTTTGGTCTTAAGTGTCACAATAATTGCTACGGTAGGTTAACTAATTCTATATTGCGATAGTGTCATTTAATTTTGTCTAGTAAACAAATAGTAAAACGTAGAGAATTTTTACTTATGCTGTTTTCTTTGCAATGGCTGAACATCACCGAGATAATAATTTTCATGGCATATTGAACGCTCTTTTAGAGTTCACATTTGTGTTTCAACATGATAAAAAGATACGAAACAACGTAATCCATATCACCTCTAATCGCATCACACCACATGTCACAGGTCACCATATGGTATATAAAATGAGTCGTTTCATGGCCGAGGTGTGATAAATGCAGTTTGGCAATTAGCATGTTCCTCAAGTTGAGTCAAGAAATTGTCTTATAAAAGGAACGTCACAAAGTCCTAATCTAAAAACAACAAACCTATGCATTAAATAGCTATAAACTTTCAAAAATACATCATAAGGAGGGAGAATATTCTTCCTGTCCTCCTCGGTCTAGTTAATCTTCAAAGCTTCGGGCTTATCAAAAATGAATTTGAGATATTTTCTCGATTATAAAATCTTAATTTATCATAGGTATGGTTAGTTAATGCCTATGGATAGCCCATCATCAGCCAATTCCATTTGTTAGCATGTAAACATACAAGAAAACAGTATTGCGATATTTTCATATCTTTAAACTTTCAAAAAAGGTTTCGAATGAGAAGTAATGTTTCGAAAGTTCCTTTTTAAAGCGGTGAAATTGACCTACAACTTAAAATAATATAATGGCAAGATTATTCCATTCTACGCCAAAAACCTGCAAAAAAATGCTCATTCAACAGTTTTCTAATCTGTTGATAAATCTGCCATAATGTACCTTCATCATATAACTAGTAACACATTTTTTCCTCATGCAATCTAAACATACTTCGTACAGGTAATTCTTCCGACACCCCGTGTAAATAAAGAGGGCTACCAAATTTGACAAGGACAAAACCACTATCACATCATATCGCGGAGCTAAGATATGACTTGCTGTATGTCATGGCGGTTATCTTTGTGGCAATCTTGAATATTTCCAAATACCCGGGATGCCAGAGGGTGGCATCTTGCTGATCCCGATCCAGTAAGCCTTGAAGATGCCAAAACCACGGAAACCCTTCGTGAATCAAAATTAATGTTTTCGTTGGCTTTTGTGTTTGGACACAAGATTGTGATGGCATTTAGAGATGCAATAAGTGTGGCCTCCACCATGTTTATTATATAGCTACGCAAATTCTGCAGATTTTGCCAAGTGGCCACGTTACTGTGGTTTTGAACAGCGAAGCTGAGTAAATGTTAATATGGTGGTAAAGAGGACTTGGGGCCGCCATGGTGCGAATGAGTCCTCTGTTATCATTGCTGGAAATTTTCTGAGTCGGTCATCTACTAGAGATGACAAGGGTAACACCGATTACACCAATTGCATTTTGTTGTTTTCGGTAGTCCCACCATTCCCTCGACTGTGTTGCTGGTCAGGGTCGACACACAGTCAGCCGTAATTAGGTATTTGGCAGGCAGCTCCAGTGCAATATGACAGTGGCTGTCCATCCATGCTGTTTCCTTCTTCCAAGGTGCTTCCACAAAACAGCACCAATAACTTTTGGTCATCGCATCATACGGAGACAATTATTGAGGACATGTGGTATGTTACATATCGCACAGATTTGGTACAAGTCTGAAAATAAAATATAATTTAGTGAATGTGAGGTGGTAGTCCTACTATTCCCTCGATGTGTTGCTGGTCAGGATCGTCAGGATCGACACATAGTCCGCCTTAATCAGGTATATGGCCGGCAGACAGCTCCATTGTGTGATTGAGTGGCTGTCCACCCATGCTGTTCACCTCTTACAAGGTCCCTCCACAAAACAGCACCAATAACAAAATCGGTCAACAAGTCAGACGGAGACAATTATTGAGAACATGTTGTGCGTTTCATATCACACAGATTTCGTCCAAGTCCGTGAATAAAAAAAATTAATGTGATGTAGTACTTTAATCGCAACTGTAGTTTTATGACTGCAATCTAGTGGGGTTTTCACGAGATTTACTGCAGCTGATCGCATTCACTGTACACATGCGCGATTGCGCTACCCATACCAATAGGCATCTCACACAATTAGTACAGATGACATTGTACAACCTAGCGACGATGGTGGCATTATATTGCGACCATCTCAGTCAAAGCATAGAAAAGTCACAGTCCTGAAAGGCTTACACAATCATGGACATTGTCAACATTCTCACAAGTAACGCCCGCACATCGCACGATTAAATTTTCGCCAAGTTATTCGCAGTTAAAGTATTATGGTTTAGTCTACAGTAAAAATATCTTTGCAACACAATTTCTCTCACCTCTCTTTATCTCTCTCTCTCTTTCTCTCTCTCTCTCAATTTATTATTCCGTTTAATTAGGCCCTCTAATCATTTTAGGATGGGCAGACGTTGGATACCACAACCCTTATGTCATTTCACCAACTATTTTCGGTTTGGCGAGGTATGGAGTGATTTTTTACCAATCGTATGATGTGCATCCTGCCTGTACACCGTGAATCTTATGCTATTTTACGTAAAAAAGTCGATTAGATCAGTATTAGTCGCTTAGAGTTCGTGAAAGAACAGCCTTGTAAACATAAGCGGTGAGTTTAAATTACAAATTAAGACTCTTAAAGTTTTGCGATATTCTTTCGGTCTACCGCTTGTGGAGGCTCAATTTGAAGCTTATGGGGTGAATAAAGCTTTTTGCCGGCTTAATCTCGTGAATATCGGGAATTTTAACCCCCCCCCCCCCTCCCCGAGTTAACACGCATTGAAGCCATTTTTAATTGAAATATCGATAAATATTGGGTAAATTGTTTCTTTAAGTACTCGAATTTGGTGACCGCCGACATCAAATAATGTACAGGATTCACCTACTGTCAATACGCTACACTCCGCCCAGTGTAAGTTTCTTGAACATGTGTGTCCGGCGACCTTTGGTCAGTAGGTTGCTATATTCACTTGCTGTGTCAGTGCAACAATGTTCATAACAATATCCATCTCAAAGATCAAAACGTGAGACATAATGACACTTATTCTTTTCATTCTGTTTAATCAGACAACAGTGAAAACAATGGTTCAACATATATTATGCATTAATATTGAGCAATGGTTGAATATCTTTGGTGAATAATTATATATAATCCCCCCCCCCCCCCCAT
>LD384836.1:15017-45817 GCA_001465055.1 Ptychodera flava
AGCCGTAGGCGAGGGGGGGGGATACGGCCGCTACACGGGGAATCACGAGTCCGCGACGCAGACACACGAGTGAGGAATACGGGGGGATTATATATTTACCACATGCATAGACCCAGTTTTCCGTGAATAAACCTTCTAGGAATGATAATTACTGGGAAAAAACGAGAGGGAGTATTTTACAAGAATTCATACGCTTGTGTTATGCGGTCGTGGCTGGGTCACAGCTGACTTGACTGCGGTCAGCTCAACATGTCGGGGCTGCTCCTATGGATAATTAACGTCTCTCGTAGGGCTTTTCTGTGCGAATCAAGCGGAAATAGGGAAGACTATGGATTTTTAATGCAAGGTATTTATTTGGTACTCACTATAACATCAATTTTAGTGAAAATTCATTTATAAAATTATTGGACGTACAAGCGGGACGTCGCGACACTCAGCCGCGGCTGGCGAGAACGGGTTATTTTTGTCAATATTCGAACATCATTCAAATAATTCTTCTTTGCAAAGTTTGTATGAAATTTTCAAAATTAACAATTATTATGTTTTACGAAATTGTCAATTGTATGTTTAATATTTTACGAATAAAATGAGCGTGTTTAAATATAATGAAGAACAGTGTTCGGCTCTGACTCAATCGGTAAGACAACATACAGGCAACGAGTCTTTCTTAGCTCAGACGCGAGACGAAGGAAGTTCAACAACAAGGTACAATACAGGAAACGTGATGCACAATATGCATGGACAAAACAATAGCTTGCACCTTTAAATGCACTGATAACATTGTGAACTCGTCGCTCTTGAAAAATATAATTAGCGTTTCTTCTGATGAGTCTCAAGTCCGGAGTATCGTCATTGCTGTCAGAAATGATGTACGCTCTTTGCTTCATCGGCTCGCCCCGGGGACTCGACTGGTTGACTGCCGCGGCAGCATTGATCGTGATGTTGAACTTGAAACCCGTCAATGTTGCTTCAGTAAACATTCTTACTGCTGTAGGGATGATTGGTACGTGTCTTGGGTTATCGGCTATGCTTATTATGTTGTTTGATGTGCACCGAGAAGGGCAATTTTGACGAGGTAGACTTCACAAAATGCCAGTAACATACCATTAAAATGTCAGCGGTGTACAAATCAAACGTTTCAATTGAAATCAACCACGAAGAAACACAAATTCATAAAAATGCTAGTATCGACGGTATTTTGTGTTCTACACATATATTTTAATACTCCATATTTCCTTATGTTTCATTACCCTCCCACTTTTGCATTTCAGGGATTTGAAAATAAGTTCTGAACTGAATAGTTGATTTTTTGTTTACGTTTCAAAAGTAGTCCGGGTCCCATATCCACCACATGTGGAATATGGATTCATCGTAGTCATATACATGTACCTATAGTGTGACGTCATACTTCCATACTACCAGAAGGCGTCTTGTTTATTCATATTAATTTCTTTTATCACATGCACAAGCCAAGTTTGTCTTCTCTGAACAGAAAACACCGGGATTTATTCTCTGGTCGTTCTACGTCACAACAACGTCCATGTCATCAACTTTGGTGCGTCTGAACTATCTTAACGTGTGAACTATCTTCGATATGCTCGTCAATGTAAACAAACATCATCGTCTGACGTAAAAATCATTCAGTCATACGTATTAGAGTCTGACAAAATACGTCGACTTCGCAACTTTTGAGACCTTCTGTTTTAGTTTCGAAGTCAATATGGGGTCCGTGTCCGCATTAGACCCCACCGCCGCCTGAACTTTCGAGGCATAAAGGGGAGTAAAGTACTCATCGACGCCGCACGCTGTGCCTCAAAATGTCGTGCAATGAAATCAATGTTTTCATAGACTACGATAATAATTATTCTTACTGCGGAAGCGTAAGAGTATAACGCTTGTTTATTCTTAGAACTTACGCAATTGATTTTCGGACACAACGAACTCGAAACTGGACGCATTACGGCGCGTTCCGTAAGCATTGCAACCATGCAGAGTACGGTCAGTAACGCGACGTTACACAGTGTTCACGCCGAGATTTAGTCGATTTTTGTTTTCGAAAATAACGTAACTTACCTTCTAGGCCTTTGCTATCTCTGAGATCGAGTATAACTTCGCAGAACGTACGTGCTGAGTGAGGTCATCTGGCATTTGCTCCGTCCAGGGAGGTACGCGCCATGTTGCTCGCTAAGGCGACAGACGACAAGAAATGATTGACAACTCGTCGACGGCGTATTGATATTATTCCAAAAGTAGTTAAGATATTCAAATGCAGAATTGTTTAGGAAAATTCCTATTACTTTACAAAAAATAAAATTATTGGCTTTTGCATGAAATACGTATATCATTCCTAATATTTTCCTTCGTTCAACTCGGAAGGTGACGTAATGATACTGTCGTCACTCGTCTTCAACTCATGGTGATACGGTCATTATTTTCCTTCGCTGAACGAAGAAAAATATTAATTTTAAGACTAATCATGTTCTTGGATGCATGTGCAAAGACCTTTGATTTTGAATACAGGGGACATTTTGACGAGCCTCTCCAATTACCCTGTTTTAGACATTAAGCATTCTGTTCAGACATTTGAACTATTCTAAATAATAACAGTTACATTCAAGTCCAGTGTGAATACGCGTATTTGTGAGAATAATCGTAAATATGCTGAAACTTAACTTCATAAAATTGTCAACATAATCTATAAAAAGTTGTTGTTGTTGCTGTTGATGTCGACAGTGCTAAATAAACTTCAAGGATGACAACGTTTTATTAATAAGAATAATTATTGTCATAAAGGTAGCGGGTTATGACGCTATCTGTTTAATATTTACATATGATTTGTAATGAACGGTAAAGTAGTACTTTCAATATTGTCTTGCTAATGATGCTTAGAAACATAGCTTTGGTTCACCCTCTGTATTTCATATCATCAGTTCCTGTGTGTTATTGAGTAAAAGTGTAAAGATTCAATGACTACAGCTTTTGTATTGTAGTCCGTTTACTGTCTCTTCCACCATAGCAGCTTTCTTTGGCAGTCAATCTGCAGTTAAGATTTCAAGACAAGAAATTGACCTTTTTTACCTGACAATTCTCTGGTGATTAATAAGCTCAGAACCCCCGTAAATTACATATTGTCTGAAAGCTTAGATATAGGGGAACATTTGGTAACCACAGTGTCACCATTGTTTACATAACTATCACGTGACAGGTAATTTGCATAACCTTTCAAAAATCGGTTTTCCCTTTGTTTTGTTGTTTTGGTTTTTTTTTGTTTCAATACTTCAAAATATCTGATCTGTCACAGTGCTCTTCCAAAGTGTGTCTCAGATTTTTATATCTTGCCTAGTTTTTTTGTTAGCACAATTTTAAAGAAATAAACTGGGGTTAAGTTCGCTGCTCTAGAAGTTTTTCTGGCATAAGAATCGTTTAAGAATGTTTAAAAAATTCTGAGATACACTTTGGAAGATCTTTAAGACAGCTTACACAAATTTCAGCCACATATCTCAAAGCATCGAAACAAAGCATAGGGAAAACGGATTTTTGAAGGGTTATGCAAATTACCTGTCACGTGATAATTATGTAGACAATGGTGACTATGGTAACAAATATGTTCCCCTATATCTAGGCTTTCCGAAAATATATAATGTTTGGGGGTTCTAAGCTTATTAACCACTACAGAATCATTAGCTTAAAAAGGTCAATTTCTTGTCTTGGAACCTTAAACAGCCCATCTTCCTTTTTAAAATTCAAGGAGTTCATGGAAGTTCGCTGTTCAACCGAATGCAAAGATTAAGAGCTACATAAAATTGCCAATTAATCCACAAATCACTCCACCTATTATTCGGTTTTTTAACTTGATCGGCTCCCCGGTTTGACTTGCAGTAGAATCATCAATGTCTGTGAAGACGTTGTCCTCGCCTTTGCAGGGTGGCTCGTAGCCTGTCGTGTGTAGTTCCGTATTGTTTGTGTTTCTGTACTTGTCCTTAGGCATGAAGACTTGTTTAATCGTCGACAGATTGAACATTATATTGCTGTTGATTTGAAACTGGATCAACTAGTCAACATTTTCATATTGATGCATTTCGTCGAGCACAAATTCTCTAGGTGCAGCCTGTACGTTATGTTGTGATTTACTTGACTTCCTGCGTGAGTTTGTAAATGAGAGTAGACGGAAATAAATATTTATATAAATACATACATACACACATACATACATACATACATACACACATACATACATACATACATACATACATACATACATACATACATACATACATACATACATCGTACATGCACAGAAAATTGGCAACAACTGAAGTAAATAATACCCTTCAGTCAGGGAACATTTGCATACAGATGTAGCTATAGCAACAACAATCACAGTAAATTAGACATTTTACAATGGAGATCAGATCTATACATAGTCTTTATAATCGCATATACTGTCTCTACAAAAGCTGACTTTTAAATGGTAAACTACGAACCTCCTGTAAATAAAGACTATCAGGAAATTCCCAGCAGTGATTCCTACAACGGTGACGGTTATTGTTGTAACAATGATTGTACCTGTTGAATAGTCCAGAAACAGAGTAAAATGACGCATGGGAAACATTTTACCTTCAACCGATCGTTTAATTTGTACACCAACGATGTCTGTGCGTCCGATAGTTTGCTTTAGTCAAGTGCGAGATTAACTTGTCACTATGTAGTTTCGGACATTGTCGCTAATATTGTCGTAATGTGCTGCACACTACAATAAGGTTGAATATGCATTGTGGTTAACACACTGACCATATTTATCAAACACATCCACACACCCACACCCACACACACACACACACACACACACACACACAACACAGTTGTGAGGCTCTAAACCTTTTCGCTGTTATCGGAAAGTACATTGGTATTTGCCAGTTATTCTTTTGATTAAACGCAAGGCAAATATATCTAGTATCGACTACCTAGTATCATGCCGTCTATAAGAGTCTCCTCAAATCCTCTTTTCTTCGTCAGTCCAACATAACTTATAAGGGGTTTGGGGTACTTCTACGGCGACTCAATATTACCCTAATGGTTGACTGACTTAAATTCGACCTGTTACCTACCGATTCTAAACATAGATCCAGTCTTGGGTGATTCTGTGGTACTGGTCATGTGAGCTAAGAAAATATTGTTTGCAAAAGTTGATGGTTACATGTATATTTTGTCATAAGGTGGCGAACTGTTTTTCGAAGTATTTAATGTATATACAAACACGCAAATGATTGGATAAATAAATTGAATTGTTACAGTTTGATAAATTTGATATTTGGAATCCTCATAAAAGTCCTGTGAGGTTTACACTCAAATATCGTGTTACAGAACTGTAGGCCTCATAAACAACTTTACTATTACACGCACATCCTATGTACCGAAGACACTTTTCAACGGGAATTTCTGTTTTGAAAGTGTAACAGCCTTTAATACCTGCATGTACAAAGAAGGTATTGTTTCGTTAAGTAAATCATCAAGACGAAGCATGGGATAGATTCTCAATTTGCGCAATGGATTGTTTCTCGATGTTATATTCTAAATGTCACACAACACAGAAGGCTTGATCGTTCTATCAATTGAATAATTGAATGAATCGATTGACTGATCTATTAAAAGAACGATTGATAAATCTCTGTATGTATATATAGATGGATATATATATATATATATATATATATATATATATATATATATATATATATATATATATATATATATGGAAAGATCGTTTACGTTATTGATTGCTTGATACGGTATTGGTTGACTTATCTACTGATCAGTTGATTTGATACGTTATCGAATAGAAAAAATTACAATGTCATTGATTCGTTATTATGTAATCGGTTTATTTTATACGTTATCGGTAAATTTTTACTACCTTATCGGGGTCGATACGTTATCGGTTAGTTACTACGTTATCGGTTGTAATAAAGCTATAAATTTTTTAAAAACGCGTTTCTCTATACATGAAAAAAAAACTCACTATTTTTGGTACAAATGGGTTTTGATGTCCAGTTTCCAGTGTCAGTACAAGTAATTACGTCACTTCCGTTAATATGGTATCCTTCATGGCATGTATATCTCACTGAACTATTATATGTGAAACCGGCGTCTTCTTCATCAATCTCTGCGTCATTGACGTCGCCAGGGCTACCGCAATCTATAACTCTCACATCTTCAAATAATGACACGAATGTTATTTGTAGTCTTAACAGCTTCATTTCTGATTTAGTAAGTAAATAAAATAATACACTCCAGTTATATTGTCCAATGGATAGCCATATGCTAACTTACTTGGAAACAGGACATACGACGCAACTGAGAAATAATGAACTGCATCGGTATCAATCAGTCTTCACATTCCACCCAATCTCTGCCACGTAACTGTGGTGATCGAAAAGCTTTAAAAATCGACACCTGAGCCAAATATAAATCCGACAAGATATTATAACCTACCTGCACACTTTGGCATTGTGTCATTCCACGTCCCATATTCCATGCATTCTAAACTTCGATGAACGCCAGCTAGTCTATAGCCCTCCTTGCACACGATTGACACGACATCTCCGTGAAAATAAGGACAAACCCCTTCAGATTTTATGCTTTGATCAGTCATATTGAACGGTGGTTGGCAATCAGGTTCTGTTTCTGCTCAAACAAATAGGTTGGTAATGTTTTAATTGTGTCATTTTCGTTTCAGTGGGCACGATAAGATTTCACCAAATTAAAGGTTCGAAAATTCCCTCCGATGATATGTCAATCGAGATATGAGTTTGTAAATGGCAAAAATCTACATTATTGTTAAGTGGTAATTTCTTGTACCCAAATTCATAAAGTTGGTCAGCTAAGGCTGGCGACGATTGTGAACAACGCAACTGTGTCATCAAGAATTTAAAAATAATACTGAAGAGAGCAAATGTCACATTTAGTATGTAGTATTAACAAGGTCGAGATAAAATATCAAATTACCTGTGAACTTCACGACGAACGATCCTTTCGCCAAGTTACTTCTCGTTTGGGAAACGAAAGAAAGATGTAGTTTGTTGGAACAAAAATAAGCTGGTGCATGCAGGAAATCAACATAATGCCATCCCCCATCGAAGAAAACAGATGCTGACAAATTATCGTATCTTCCAATATTTAAAAAGGCAAATCCAATTCCTAATGCTCTATCTTTTGAAGTCTCAATCGTCCATGAGCATGTTTCGTAAGGCAAGTAGAACCCAGGAAATCCAGGTGAGTAGATGGTTGTTGTTTCATCTAGATATAAGTGACCTCCACATGCACCGACTGATACTGAAAATAGGAGTGTTTGATTATGACTGTAAAGTTGTCGGTATGTTCGTTCTCGTACATGCTTGGCAGAAAATGTCAATTCTAATATAGCGTGTAACTAATTATATAAAGGAAATGTATTGCAATGATTTTGTTTTGTTTTTGTTGTTGTTGTTCACATGCTTAGACAAATGTCAAGTTGATAATGCTCTCTTAAGGCGAGATATTTTTATAGGTGAGGTTAACCAGGTTCACAACATCTTATTAGTATCATGAGTTGACTGGAGTCTGTCAATCAATTGCGCAGAGATGCGAGACGCGAGAGATGCGATAACGGAATTTGTCATGGCGTATGAAACTGCGTAATGGCAATATTAATGTATAGTCAAACAGAAAATTATTTCAGAACGTTGACTGTATCTGACTCGTGAATAATTCTCTCAACTGAATTTTTGCATCTACCTTTAGCGTCTCATGATACAAAACGAAGGTAGCAAATTATCAAAAAGCAAGAAAAATCCAGAAATAATGACTAAATTAAAAATGGTCTGTAAAGAAAGTGAAAAAGTCACATATAACATCAGCTTCATGATCTCGCTTGCTGATCTTCAATGCTGTCAGGACTGTTTCTCGTTCCATGATATTATCGTAATAATTATCAATTTTATAACAGTTCCGACGAATGGATGTTCTAAATTTTGTCCTTATTGGTACCTACTTGAATAAATATCAAATCTATTCCAAGATCCACAAATTTGTGTGTTGTCACCGGAACATTTCATAGAGGTGTCAAAGTCGTTCCTTTCAAAGTTTGATAAGTCAGATATACAGAAACACACATCGCCACTGCGTAAGCCGATGTAACGATACGTCCCGGGTTGATTGCGGCAATATTCCAAGCACGCTTGGATTGTCAGCTGATCCCTGGTAAGGTTAGGTTCCGGTTCAACAAGGTATCGATGATTATATCGACCAAGATAGCCATCATCTAGTGTAGAAAAAATTAAACACTTAGACAAACATACACAGAGGCAGACACAAAGACACTGGCACACTAATATTATACAATGCATCTGTGCAATCCTCAGATAGGTTTATTTTGGACTGATTCATATTTACTGAGCGAAGTCACATAAGTGCGTCAAGCTCTACCATTTCTAGTAATGGGTAGGAATGAAGTTTGATAGTTACGTAAACTTTGGTTTCGTGTCGACATTTTAGCGGGTTTGAGTTATCTTCATTAGACAAAGATTGTATTTCTTAGACACGTCGAAATAACGGCTTGCTTTTGATTAGATCGACTATAATATATCAAATTGTAGGTTTGTTCTATTCGATATAGCATTATCCCCAAGAGTTAACAATTAAATGAGGTTGACATAAATTTATTGAGATTGAGCTACAGCTGCATGTAGAAAATGGCTAGTGTCACCACTTCACAGAAAGGAGAGTCATCGTGCACAAAGAAATCACACTATCGACGTATATATATATATATATATATATATATATATATATATATATATATATATATATATATATATATATATATATATATACCCTTAAAAGTCAAATTGCCAATGCCAGGGGCTTGCCTGTATAAGGGGATTATCTACAAAGCTACAGTTACAACGGCAAATGATGAAAAATGGTTCATCAGCTGATGTGAAAACAAGTTTAAAACATGCTATGGAAATCATGTCCGAAGCAAAGCTTATGCTCATGGTACAGACAGACAGACAGACAGACAGACACATGATGATCGAAAATAATTGCTTTTTAGGGTATGATCGAAAGAACGCAACATATAGGTTTGTGATGGTCATTGAATGTTTTTTAAGGTTTTCTGAAAGTAATATTCTAATAGTCCAAAGTAAAACGTTTTTTCGATTTACTTCACATTATTGCCAAGGTATAAGGGTTGATCATTGGATAAAACAGCCTATGAAAGGAATGTAAGGGGATTTCTTTTGTGTTGCTTTCCATATAATCCATTAATAACCCTGATCAAACGCCCTTACGACTACGCAGGTAACGAGTGAAACACTCTCTGTGCTGATGTCCTCTTTCTCGCCAATATCTTTGGAATTTACAAAGTATTTGCTTTGCAATTTTTATTTTGATTCATTGACTTCGAATGATTTCTCATAACGTACAAAAACATTTCACTGTTGCTGCAGTTGTGTCTTCAGGCTCTTCTCCAATTATATAGTCACAGTCAACGAGCAATCGTTTGTCTTCGCATACGATGTTATAAACTCGTAGCCTCGTATCTCCTCTCAGACCATCGGGTTTTCCTCCCTTCAACATTGCCCCGGGGAAACCTGTTCTCGTTAAAACGAATGTAACTCATTTACCTGAAAATGATATGCAATCTGAATACAATTGAAAATTCATGATTTGTAATTTCCCCTTTTGACGTAAATACAGTGGTCTTGGAACTTGTTGGGAATCATTATAGAATATTGATAACATCAACAATTTTGCGATCTTCAGGCTGCATTTACAAATACTGAGTGGGGGGGCGCTTTAGGAATTCAGGGAGGATTCGAACATTGTCGGCGAAGTAGAAGGGGCTATGATGGTTTTGCTCTTGGTATAAGGGATCTGAAAATGATTTGTGTCCCTTTTTACATTGTCAGATTCCATAGTATGGTAGATAATTCTACAAACGATTATTAAAATTTTTGTTTCATCAAACTCCTACATCTGTAATTTTATGACTTTTATTTCGAAATAATATTAAAATAGTATGACTGCAACTGCATTTTCATTAAAAAGAAACAACCAGTAGACCTTGTAACGTGACAGAGGTTGTAATGACCCTGTCACCGTGGCACCTTAACGATTTAGCCAGCGTATGCTAACTTTTGAACCAGATATGAACTGAATGTGCTCACGTGTTGATATCCAGTGAACACACTAGAAAAATTTAGCATTTACTCAACAGAACAACTTGAAATGCTAATGTGACCCCTGAGTGGAAAGAATGACGTGTTATATGAATAACTTCTACAGCTTTTGAGTTTGACAAAATTACAAACTTAGTTATCAAACATTGAAATTGACTTCTGATGACTCGACATGTATTGACATTTATCAGACACTACTGGACGCATGAAATAATACAGTATGACATGAATTACTGCATACTTTTTGACTGTTATGAAGTTGTGTAAAACAATTGTACCTTTGACCTGTCTCATATTAAAGTGACTGACAAACGACGAGCAAGGAGATGTTACGCAACATTTGCACACCTCAGCATAATCACCAACCAAAACAAAAGAACAAAGACAGACATTGTATATTCTGACAGCAGTTTAATTGAGCACAGGACGCGGAGTGGATACTGACTTCATATAAGACTAGACGTGTATACGGTCTACTGCCAGAGTAACTATCTCTGACGAGGATTTTTTGTATTATGTTTTTCAATATTCCTGTCAATAAACACTATGCATACTAATATAATCGACACCCGTGTGAGGCATGTAATAAGAACAATCAGATATCTGTTATATCATTATATGTAGCAGGTTTCATCAACTTTCGCACAGTACTCTCAAAGTTAAATCACTAATTACAAAACTTCATGTAATATGTAAATGAGCTCGTTATTAACTTGACAGGCCCAATGCTTCTCAGTACAAATAAATATTTATCAGATAAATATCTATAGCAAGTTTCATCAAATGTAATGCTGTAATTTTTGAGTTATATCACTAATTGCAAAGTACATTAAATGTGCAAATGAACCCTCACACAACTGAATGCTTTACACCACAATTAAATATCTGTCAGATCAGTATCTGCAGCAGATTCCATCACATTTGGTGCAGTTATTTCGGAGTTATATAACTAATAACAAAACTTCATAAGATATGCAAATGAGCTATTCTTTAACTTGACACTGCCCAATGCTTGTCAGTGCAATATCTGTACCGGATTTCACTGACTTGGGTGCCGTAATTTTAGAGTTATATACCTAATTACAAAGTTCATTAAATATGCAAATGAACCCTTCATTAACTTGACACTACTAAGTGCTTTACACAACAGTTAGATATCAGTGAGATCAGTATCTGTAGCAGAATTAATCAAATTTGGTCCAGTTATATAAGAGTTATATGTCTAATTATAAACCTACATAAAATGCCCAATGCTTCTAAGTATAATTAGATATATATCAGATTAATATTTGTTGGACGTATCATCAAGTTTGGAGAAGTAATTTCAGAGTTATGTCACTAATAACAAAACTTCATTAAATATGCAAATGAGCAGATAGTTGACATGACACTCACAGTATCATCATGATGTTCTGAGATTTTCATCTGTGAAAAGTTTCATGAAATTTTGTGCAGTGTTTCTTGATATATGCCTACACTGTCATTACCGTCTCCATAGGGAAACCATTGTACGACAAAAAGATATTGCATAAATTAATTAATGTGTAAGCCACACTAACCAAAATCTAATTAGTTCTTGCAAGTAGCACATGGTACCGGTCTACCAAATCTGATTTGAATCTATTCAGGCGTTTTTGAGTTATCGTGTAAACAGACACACAGACAGACACACACTCACACACACATATGGACAGACAGACAGACATCGCTATGACATTAGCCCACGCGTGAACACATGAGCTAAAAATTGGCGAATACGCTGGCGTTCGTCGAATACCTTATGGGTAAGTTTCGTATAAGGTAACTGTGATTTTTCCCCAAAATCTATATGCAATGTATCAATTTCAGTTTATTGCTTTCTCCTAAAACATTTAGCTTGTCAACAAAGCCTGTATATGTTTACAAACATTACCGTTGATAATGAATTAGAGTCAAGGCTGAAAGTCATTTTTCAATGATACAAGTGCACAGTATACATACACAAACAGAATCTGAATACCGGACAGTTCTAAAAGATAAAGGGAGTAGAACAAGAACGCAGTTGGTAATCAGAACCAGTAGCTAAGTTAAAACCTGATGTTTTGGCTTATTGTTGTATTGTTTTCAACATTATTTTTTTAAGTTATGTCTTTTTCAATCATGCCGAACTGCTTTTATAGCTTGATTACACAGCCTGAGTATTAATATACAGCAATGCTATCGTATATTTACATTTATATATTATAACTTCACTGAAAGGCAACTGACAGCAATATCAATGTACATTACACATATGGAGATTGTGCATGATTCATTTCTACCAATCGACGATGAAATGATACTGTTTCAAGTTCATTGACTCATTGAATGGAATTATAACATTCTCGTCGTACAATAACTCAAAAGGAAAACTTTGAACAGTGTTCTCAATTTAAATGAATAAATGGACTTATTTTTTCTACCAAAATTTCAATGCTTACATCCAAAGTTTCAGATATTAAAACTATTATTAAATGGAATATTTCAATCTTCCAGTATTTGTCAAAGTTGTATGGGTAGCGTGTAGGTCAAGTCCTGAACTTTTAAAGAAAAAAAAATCATGGGATAAGTCGCCGTACTCATTAACAATTTTAATATTCTACGTTAGGAATTCACAAAGTGCATACTGTCTCATGAGCGTCAATTTTGGCACTCTTCAGCAAGTTCCATTGATCCGGCAAGATTTGGATTAACTCTAGTCTGCTAAAACTAACAAATACAAACTGTCCATTCATGCATTTAAAAATAACAAAACGGTGAAACTCAGAAGAAGTTTGAATTAATTTAAGACCTTGTCTTCTGAATATGGCTCGACAGCTGCTGACGACATTTCCGTGTGCTTCATAAAAGGTAGCGTCGAACATTTGCGCGCAGAACTGCGCAATAAGTGTTTATTTTTTTCTGCGCCTACATCCCCAGTACATATTTGGGCACATGATTGAGCAAGGGACTAAAAAATGTTTGATCATATAGAGTGTTTTGAGAGTATTGAAGGAAATGTGAAATAAGATTTAAATCGCGATTCCTCTAATCCCTGCTCCCCAGTATTTTGGAATGCAGACTTAATATATCAATAAAAGCACTGAAAATAACATAAGTCTGATCAACATTTCCGCAGGCAAGACAGTGGTTTACCGCCAGCTAGAGATCTATTTATGTTAAACTGATACCAACATTGCTGTAATATAGAATGTGAGATGACGTCAAACAATGGGGTTGTACAATCATGAAGAGTACCTTGGTGAATGGCCACGTACACAGTTTATACGGTAATAAAAGATTATACTGTCGTGTTATCAGTTGTGCTGCCATGTATTCATGATACTATTGAATGAAAATATGATGTGGTTGTGTCATCATATACATATCAGCCAAGGTGATGGTTGTTGGGTATGATGACAGTTTGGCATGGCCTTAAAATCTGTTAGATTACAATGGACCTAACGCATTTTATGATCGATAATATATGCGTGAACATGCGGGGTATTGTCTGAGCAACATTGGCCTTACCTAATTCCTTGCAAACTATGTCTGCTGCCTTAAAACTCCAATAGTTGACGAAACCTCCATACGAGACAGGAAGCCATTCACCGATTGTTTTGTCATACACTTCAACCTGACCATCGTACGGCGATTCACCGTCGACCAAGCGAACGTTTGCTGATCCTTAGTAAAATGATATAGATTGATGAAATTCTATTACAGAAGTGAACACTTTAAAATTGTCAGATTTTAAGTAAAAATACCTCACTTCTTAATCATCGCTGACGAATAGTTAATCATATATATATGTTGAAACACAGAGTGATTACTTATCTGACATAGTACACATTTTTTACATTAGAAACATTGAAAAGCGAAGAATAAAAAAGACAAAAACATACAAGTTAACTTGACCTTTGCTTCTATTCGTGCTTGCAATTTTAAATAACCTCGTTTGCACTGGTTTCCGCCATGTCAACAGATCTCAAACTGGCACATATGCTACCTCTTCCTAGAGGGATTGTGGAGATAACAATTACTTCAAAAAACTATCATTTACCAAGTATAGTGAAGAACGTTTGCCATATTGGCATCTCGTTTAGTAATTGCAATAGCGCCTAGTAAATGTAACGCGCAAAGAGTTCAATAGATAAACTGTAAAGCGCGATATCAATTTACTTGGGAGTAACTCTTGTTCTGTGAAGTACACTGTATTTATATTTACGTTGATAAAAATGTTTTCCAGACCTATCAAACAAGCTACCCGATTAAATTGACGCAATAAATAATTTCGTCACGGTGACATTTTAAAAACAAAACTCTAAAGTTCCAATGCTAAGTTCACCTGATGTAGGCATCTATATGCAACAACTTTTAATATAACACACCTCATCCGCGGTCTGTGTTCTATTTCATCAATTGATAGTCACGTGGAATGCTTTCTGATCCACGTAAACGGCGTCATCGGGCATCATTTGTCGGAACTGTTGCAAGCAAGGCATCAGTTCCAAAAAATGATGCTCGCTGACGTCAAAAGCAACACTGGCGCATGCGCAAACTGGAATGTAAACAAAGATGTTGTCTACGGCTGAGCGAAACGATAACGAGAAATTTTTCGGTTTAGCTACTTTCTGAAGAAGAACTGAATGCTGTTCTTGCCAACAAGGACTCGAAACGGACGAAAACGATAATCAAAGGTGCATTGAACGCTCTGTCGGAAAAAAAACTTTTTCTTGCCGAACCACACCAACATATTACATGCGACAAGTTTTATGTATGGTACTTTCTCATGCATGACTGTGGATGAGGTGTGTTATAAACACATATTGACTGGCCATGAGGGCAACAGCATACGTCTTTAACCCCTCGGGCCTGTGAGACACCCAAAAAAACAGACTGTTTCCCTCAGCCTTCGGCCTCGGGAAACGGTCTGTTTTGGGGTGACTCACAGTCCATCGGAGTACAGTCGTATGCTGTTGCCCTTATGGCCATTCAATATGTCTATAATGTTATATTTTGCACATTTACTTTTTAGTGAAACCAAAACGAAAGCAGAAATTATACTGCATATAAAAATTCACCAAGTTTACAGCTATGAAAAAAGCTCAACGCGACAGACCTGAAAGCACTGGCCGCCGTAAATCGTAAATATGACACATTTCCTGTTATATTGTGATATCAAAGTAGGCGTCTGTCGTATAAAACAAGTAATTTCAGACTGTTGTGTTCTCACTTCGGTCAAAGTCGTAATTGGGGCATGGATAGGAGAAGCTGCAGCATTTGTTAGGAAGTCACTGTATTTCATACAATGTTTAAGAAGATGGTCTTAGATGAATTGCAACGTTATTGTAACATACGAAAACTTCACAGCTGAATGAAATGTTAAAATCTGGTACTAAGTTTGTCACCTACAGAGTTCCGTATTTACACTCTGTACACCATTAAGTTAGTATATGCCTCGATATTGAAAAACTTAAACTTTTTCTCAACGTTTCCTTGGTTAAGTTTCCAACTATTCTCTTACCAAATTAACAATAAACAATAAATGGCCACTTTGCTTTTTGGAAACTGGCCCAATGTTGTTTGGACAAATGATATCATTTTGTAAATTTTGTAAGGTTATTTTGGGTACTAACATTTTAAACCCCCTTCTAACTTGTTTCTTACGCGATGGCTAAATTAAAGGATGTATTCATTTAAAAATTCAGAAAAATTATACGCTATTTTGACAATGTAGTCCTCAAATTCTCAGTCATGTTGAGTTGGTTTTCTTTTAATTTTACCTATACACTTTTGTCCCCTGCTGAAATGGATGGCATGTAGATATTGCGACATGGAAACTCAAATAGTTTTCTCTGGTGTTACACAGAGATGATCATGGTAGGCTTTTCATTTCCGCACTCGACAAAGAAAGAGGTCAACTGAACTCATGAACGTTTAACATGCCCTATGTATTTCGGTCACGAACGAAGGTCACACAAGGTCACAGTGCCTGATTATGACAAATAAATCATTGTACTTTACGTCACCATGATTTAAGATATACTGAATTATTAACGAATGTTTAAAGCTAACCATCATTAGATAATTACGCAAGTATTTTTCACTTTGAAAACTTAAAATCCCACAAAAATTTTTAAAATTATCTTGTATATCAGTTTCAGCTTAATTACCCACACATACCTGTGGTAACCCACACAACTCGACCTATCAACATGACCAGAACAAAGGCGAATGCTGTTTCTAGGTAAGTCATCATTTGTGAAGAGCAACGTCAAAACCGCTCTGCAGTAGAACAGCAAATACATACGGCAACACCGCAACAGCAACACAAACAGCACGGAGTACACGACTTCCTGTAATATGAAGGAAGCAGAATGCAACTCAATTCAGCACGTCACGTGATCTTATTGTGAATCAACATTTGTTCGGTCAGCGGAACATTTCGTTACTGCTTCAGGAACTATGGAAATCGGACTGTTTTGACAGCGTACACGGATTGCAATCGCAGATAGTGCCAAAGGAATTTCTAAAGGAATTATATACCTTGAAAATGACCAAACGGGTGATCAGAATTGTTTCAAAGAGGTTGCGTAGTTCTCATAATTGAAAGTAGACTATGTGAAACACCACTAGGGAAGCCTCTTGTCACGCTCTTGATATCATAAATATATAAAGTAAATGCAAGATAAGATTTTACACTAAATAATATCCTCCTTCGAAATGACACATTATCATTCAGAATTAGGCGCCTTTAAATAAATTCCTTGTTTGCGTCCATGTGCTGGTAGGCTTTTGGGCGAAATCTGAACAACAAACACAAATCGTCTGCTCGAAAATACGGCGCGTTGTTTCCTTCCTTTGTCCGCAATGACACATTCAGAGTTCCATCACGCAGGAGTTGACTCAAATGTCGATACTAGGACCTTTACATTGCGATAACGTCATAGAATTTTATCTATACAAATAACAAATCATTGAGAATTTATGCTTATTCCCTGTTTAATTGTACTGACTGAAAAAGATCAAGAAAATAATTTAACTATCCTTTGAGCTCAAATTTTTATTTCCACATGATAAAATCATGCGAAACAATGACATCCGTTTCACCTCTAATCACATCATATCACATGTCATAGGCTGCCATATGGTAAATAAAATGAGCCATTTTAAAGCCGAGGTGTGATATTTTCATATCTTTAACTTTCACTATAGGCTTCCAATGAGACGTAACTTTTGAAAGTTCCTTTTAAAAGCAATGTTATTGACCTGAATTTTAAAAAAAATATAGTGGCAAGATTATTCCACTCTACGCGTAAATCTGCCATTATGATTATGTACCTTCGTTATGTAACTAGTAACACATTTTTCCCCATGCAATCTAAATATGCCTGGTAAGGCGATTCTCCCGTCACCCTTTGTAAGTATAGAGGCTACCAAATTTTACAAGAACAAAACCACGCTCACATAATATCAGGGAGCTACGATATGACCTGTTACATGTCGTGGAGGTCATCGTTGTGGCCATATTTCATATTCCCAAATACCAGGGGTTCCAGAGGATGGCATCTTGCTGATCCCGATCCAGTATGCCTTGAAGATGCCAAAACCACAGAAAACCTTCATGAAATAAAAAAGTAATGTTTTCATAGGGTTTTGTGTTTGGACACCAGACTATGATGGCATCTAGATGTGCAATAAGGATGGCATCCACGATGTTTATTATACGGCTACGCAAATTTGGTAGGTTTTGCCAAGTGACCACGCTGTTGTACCTTCAGCGACCCTGAATAAATGTGAACATGGCGGCAAAGAAGACTCCATGCCTCCATGGTGCGAATGTATCCTCTATTATTGTTGCTGGAAATTTTCTAAGTCGGTTATCTACTGTAGATGACAAGGGTAACACCGATTACACAAATTGCAGTTTGTTGTTGTCGGTAGTCCCCACCATTCCGTCGATTGTGTTGCTGGTCAGCACAGTCCGCCGTAATCAGGTATTTGGCAGGCAGCGCCAGTGCTATGTGTCGCAATCTTTTTCCACAAATGCTGTTTACCTGTTCCAAGGTCCCTCCACAAAACAGCACCAATAACTTTTGGTCAACAAGTCATTCGGAGACAATTATTGAGAACATGTGGTATGTTTTATATCACACAGTTTTGGTGTAAGTCTGTAAATAAAATATAATTTAGTGAATGTGATGTAGTACAGAAATCGCGACTATTGTTTTATGAATGCAATCTAATGGAGTTGTCACGAGAATTACTCCTGATCGCATTCACTTTACGCATGCGCGATTGCACTATCCATACCAATATAGGCGTCTCGCGCAATGTATAACCCAGCGAAGATGGCGTGGCATTATTTTGCAATCATCTCAGTCAAAGCATACAAGGTTGCAGTCCTGAAATGATCACACAATCATCGACCTGTTCTAAGTCTACGGATCAAAGTGAGCAAACAAAATATGGTGATGTAAGCAGACAAAGAGCCTTGCGAGCGTCCACTTTGTCACTTCAGCTATGCTGGGCGAGACTGAACGTTCTCCAATCGCCATTGTGACAACTAATTTCGCGCGGTCAATATATTTGGATTTTTCTCGAGCTTCCCCCAAAACGTTATTTGCCAATCTCCTGTGACACCCTTGTTTTGTAGTCATTTAACCTCAGTACATTTATTAGACTACACATATATACCATTAAAAACGTAATGTTTTTTGGTTCAACCAGTGCGTGCGACTTTTATTCGTCAGTTCCTTGAAAGCTACCTGTAGCAACAACAAATAAGTGTAATGTATGTTGTATTAGACCCGATATGGACGGTATCAATGTGTGGGATACGGTATCCAAAGGTGACCCTTCACCTCGCACGGAGTTTATCTATACTATTGACGTGCAAGGCAATCCATGAGACGCAATTAGGTAAGTAGAATTCACAAGGCTACATTGCCATATCTATTGCACCAATTTTAAGATTTCAGTTTGATATATACCCGAAACTTCTATGGAAATTTTCCATTGCAGTTTTGTCGAATGGTAAGAAAATCAACCGAAACAGAAGAGAGTGTATGGAACTGGAATCAATATTGCAATACAATTAACATTTTGCAAGAAGTTTCTTATTTTTTAAATCGACATTTATGGAATTTGCTGCTTTTTTCATGAAAGTAATTATACTATCAAGTTCAGTCGAGTATGATGTCATTGTTTAAATATATATGTTGGTACAGTTTTTTAACGTTTCAGTTTTTTGATATTCGAAAATTCTATTTTTCCCAATACAGGTAACAAAGGGATGGCGGCCATTTTTAATTTCAAATATCGGAAAATGTCGGTTAATTTGTTTCTCTGGAACCTTTCTTTGCACGGTGACCCCTGATTTTTATTCTTGATTTGGTAAGAAAGTGGTCGGAAGTTTCATGTAGAAAGTTCGAGCAAAACGCTCAATTATCATTAAGCTTAGTAACCAATGAATATTGCTTTTATTATGTGTGCGTGCGTTTTATTTTACAAATTAGCAATATTAAGTTCGAATGAATATCTGCAAAATCTACAAAGTCATCCAAGCAAAGTCAAATGACAAATAGGGAGGAACTCAATTCAATAGAAGTTTGGAATGCATTTGCAAAAAAATAATTAGTTGATACATGACGGTGTCTGATTTGCCATGATACCGTTACTCGTAGGCATTCTGAATGTCAGTTCATTGCATTTAGAACTGAGTTGCCACCTTTTTCATTGTAATAATTTTTCCGTCAGCCAGCCAAAGTTAACTCACTGATCTGCAGATATACGGATAATACGGAAATCGGTCTTCATGCAAATCTAGCTAGATTGACAAAATAGAAGAAGTTTTCTTCTGGCTGTGACTAGTCCTTGGACCGTCAACCTGTCTTTTAGGACCTTTTAAATAGAATATAGAGGAATAAATTTGTGTCGTCGATAAATTTACCTACGATATCTTTCGAAGTATGTTTGTATTCTTAAGAGAACATGCCTGTCTCCTCAATGATTACTCAATATTAAAATCATCAATGACATTCTTCACTATATCACAGCGTAAATTGATTCCATACGACTCTTATAATCCCCACCACGAACGCGATAGCTCTCACACTCAGAGGTGTCGACACGGAGGCAACGTCACCAAAGCGCTGAATTTATAAGCATTATCAAACTGAATGATGTCATATCCGGACATGTGCGTATGAGCTGACGGGGCAACATGCGCGTACCGCGTGTAGAAGACATTTCTTTGCCCCTCACTTGGTAACGGCAATGTCGTTGGACATATGTCTACATCACGTGATTGATATTGAAGTGTTGGTGGCTAGGAAATTCTCATAAGAAATCGTTTTAGGAAGATACAGAATTCTAAAAGTATCAAGGCTTTTCTAGTTAACCATATAGATCTTCAAAGAGTAGCGTTGCCTTTATCAAATGGACAGTTACAATGTGTGTCCTAAAGCGGAAACAAACATTACCATCAACGCTTATATCATTGTTTGTTATGTTTCCAGTTTTATATCAAATTCGATAAACCTGTGGTTATCAATTTTATTTCCAGAAATGCTGCCTCATGCACTCATGCTGCTTCATGCTCCGGCTTTATCTGGTACCATGTTCTGAAATACAGACTTACTCGTCCCTTTTATTAAAAGCAACACTGGACCTTGCAAAAAGTAGCATGTTCAAGCAAAATTGTCCAACGAACCTCTACCCGCCTACCCTTACCCTTTCGCTAATAAAAGCATCAGATTGTGTATGGGGTAGAAAGTGTTTAGAGGGACACCGTCCTGTTAGTGGTCTCCAAAAATGTGTTCAATGCTTCTTTAAGTCAACACGCGTTAACATTTTCGAATCGCATTATATATCGTTTCAAATGATGGTCAAATCGTTCGTTTTGTAGTTATAATTGTTTATGATATACAATAGCGTTGGACTGTTGCTAGCAGTTTACTGGATTTCCTTAATCTGAGTCTGCTAATACTTTGGAAAATAAGCGAGATCACACACAGTTGTCATTTGGTCGACGTCTATAAGCGAGATTACACACAGTTGTTATTTGTCCTAAATAAGTACAGTATTACCAGCAGTCGATATTCAGATAAAACTGCATCGTAAAACTGCTTTTGCCACATTAGGGAAAGACTGCATTAACTTGCTTGGTACCTGAAACCCGGGTCCTTGCCTGACCAACTCGGGTGACAAACAGAAGACTTTTAATCCCCCCAAGGTGTGAATGTTCCATTGTTATGTTTATCTTATCCAGCTGGTGCCATTGTAGTGCCATTGTAGGAAAGGCAGGTCTGTGAAATTGATCCTCTGATAACTGAGTAGGGAAGTTGGGTATTCCTAAGTTAATGGAGCTTTCCCGTAATGATTTTTTTCGAAGTAAGTTGTCCTGTTTTCATGCCAACCTCGTCTCTTAACGAAAATTCAACTGCCTCAACAGAGCTGATGATAGCATATATTGCATTTGTCATCATACCCTTTGAAAATAATATAAATCGGTCGGTGACCCCTTTGTATTTCTCGTCGGTCGGTGACCCCTTTGTATGATTTGTCAGATACTGCTTTTAGGTTGTCATGAATATGCACTGACTCGACATGAAGGGTAATTGGTATATTTTCAGACTGTTTATGAGCGCCATTCTGTATGCTAAGGGCAGCGAGAGATGCAGAGAACATATAAGTCGGCAATCTATACCAGACGCTACAAACAGATTCAGGCAGTTCCGCACCAAAACAGGAAAGACGCTAAAGACACATTGATTTTTGTTCTTTTGTTTATGTTTTTAATTTCATTGTGATACCAGACAGAAAGACGCAATAACAGTTCCTCGAACGCAATAAAATGAGACAGCGAACCATCAATGACTACATATCAATTTAAAAGTGAAATGGCAAATAGGTTTAACTATGAGAAAAGGAAAAATACAACTAATCAGAGTAAAAGTTAGCTTGATGAAATGATTTCAAAATCTTTCCAAAAACGAGACCGTCTAGCAAAGAGACTGAAGTCATGACCTGTAGGGAGGATAAGCGATGGACATTTAATTGAGGATGATATCCCGAATTTCAGACTTTAACAAAGTTTTACTTCAAATAAATGAAAATAAAGATAATAAATGAAGGAATGTGTATCTACAATGTTTGATTGGAAAATGCAAAATTTTAATTGTAGACCTAGGTCAGACAAGAAAAAGAAAGAAGTCAGATACCCTTTCTAAGGACACAAGTAGAAAAAATATGAGATGGTGTAGCTTACACGGAAATTATCCAACAGAATGCACATCACGGCATAACATCCTAAAGTTTGTTCTATGAATCGTTTATCCAAAAAAGTCTACTTTTGAAGAAGCAAATTGTGGATTTTAAAATTTGCCAAGATGTTGAGAAACCCAATCGTGTTTTATAATCCGACAGATCCTTCATAATGCGATTATTATACAGTTATAACAACACCATTTTATCGATGAAACTTGAAAGTCGACTCCCTCGCCGTAAATCCGTACCCGATATTATCCGCCAAAAGTTATTTGTTATAATACAACAGGTGGAACATGACAACAAAAATTACCTAGTCCCTTGACTTCCTCTCACAGACGAACCCAGCACGATTTGTACATGGTAAGTCGTTCCATTTCCCGTCATGGTCAGCCCACAAATGGGCACAATCCTCCACATTTCCAGCATTGTCAGGCTGGCCGTTTTCCCAGTTCGTGTACTTCACCTTGAAGATAAATCAATTCGATCACTTAGCATGCATTTCAAACTGGCATTCGCAAGCGCGATTTATCAAATACTTTGTCTGTGCGGTGAAAATTTTTTGTGAGGTTTGACGAATTGCGATTGGCAAAAGAGAGCAAAGACTGAAAACATTAATGTAACCATGCATTTATTTGTGTACGAACGCATGGGAATAATTAAACCGATGTTATCGAATTTGATGTCTCATTTCAACTGTTTCTTGCTTACATGTCCAAAACTACAAAGTCGCAGTCGTTAATGGGAAGAATCTGTCACCCCAGAGTCGATTGTCAGCCCGCTACATCACGTCATATTGTCATTATATCCAGCCTTGCCTATACCACTCTAACCTCCAACAACGGTAACAATCCCAGTTACACATACAGTGCGATACATATTCAAAAACAACCAATGACAGCAATCGTCTTAGAACAGAAAGTAATAAACTTCACTTACAGCCGACCCATCGTTCCATTCAAACGTTCCTTCGACATCTATGTCGTCCAGTCCAATCCAAATTTGATAAGTGTTCCTTGTGTACTCTGTATAAGGTATACCGTTCAAAAATTACCTATTTCATCTACTTTTCGTTCCAAAAATTGCATTTATGCAAATGTACCTCTTCATTGATGCTATGCAACATCAGATCATAATTGAAAAAAATTCCCAAATCGAACGACCAGACAAAACTACAAATAGCTAGCAGGTTTAGAAATTATGAACATCAACAAGTCTCCTGAACTACCAGCAGTGCATACTTACGTTTCAAAAACAGATTCTCTTCAGCATCTTTAACTGTCACCAAGGTAGCTCGCATTCCTTCGCAAACAGTCTGTGCTTCGGAATAGGTATACATTGGATATATGTAACCGAAGTAACAACTCGATCCAAACTTTACCCAGCCTGACTGACATGCTATTCAGTGTAAAGAAAGAAGGAGAAGTTATCATTAGGTAAGGGTGTTGATATATTAAAATATTACAAAATCAGACAAAATTAAGAACTCATGCATACATATTGACAGATAGGTAGATAGATAGATAGATAGATAGATAGATAGATAGATAGATAGATAGATAGATAGATAGATACGTAGATAGATATATAGATATATAGATATACATATAGATAGATCATACATACATACATACATACATACATACATACATACATACATACATACATACATACATACATACATACATACATACATACGCATTAAATAACATTTCGATGATATATTGAAATCAAATTATGTTATATGATAAAGTTAAATAGTTGACAAACGAGGTATAGTGTAACAAAGTGTCACTTCAACGTATTTGTAAAAAGTATGACAAGTACAATATTCTTGGTGTCGTATTTACAGAAGAAAAACACTATTGAAGTAATTCACTTACGGGCGCCCAATGTACTTGTAAACAGCAAACAAGGTAAAACGGTCGCTATCTTCCACATTTTGAGAAGTTAATATTACGCTTTTGCTGTAGAGTGGGTAAATTATATAATGGCAACGTAAGTATGTAGATATTCAATATTAACGAGCAGCTGCCCCTCGGCAAATTCAAAGTTAATTACATACCTATAATTCGCCCTTTGCTATATATCTTTAAATGTTTTGTTTCATGTTTTTACAATGTAACTACAGCTAAAACTGATGATCATATGCAACTTCGTGCGCTGTTGTCGTTAAACAAGTAAAATAGACGTCCCGATGTAGTGTTTCGAAGATATAGCTGTATTTGTGTCAAGTGTTTACCTGAATACTAGTGACGATAAGCCGTGACGGGTTATTCTATCTGTAGCCTGGAAAAAATGTATGATGGCAAATCATTTTTATTGATTGATAAAATGCTTAATTCATTGGTTGGTTGAATTTATATTTGTCTTTATTTAGAGAAAATTTAAAATCCGCACAAGGATATGTAGTTAAATCTGTGCGCTAATCATCCAGAGGATCTCAAACATCAAAATCAGCACAAAACACGAAAACTCGGTAATGGAAAATAGGCGAACACATAAGATGAAAACGCAATGGGTAGCATCATACACATCATGATATAACATATTCGCTGATGTGGTTTTCTTTGTAAGCAGTCATTGCATGAGAAGATCACACACTCCCCGATTTAGGCAAATCGTCGTATCTGATGCATTCTGAAGCCATATTGAGGGACGATTTTATTTATCTTAGTAATCATATCTCAAAATACTTGGGTGTCAAGTTTTTGATGGCCTAGTGCCAAGACAGCTGTTTCGCTGTTTGAAATTGTCTTTGATAGACATGATTCTGTATTTTTTCACAGCGAGGTAGAAATATGGCTATGATCAAGTTCTTGCGGTACACATATTTATTCTTAGGGTCATCATTCGTGAAGAGAAAAATTGTGTACAGTATGATTATAATCACCCCACACAGTACTTGAGTAATCAATGCGAGGAAGTATAAAATATTTATTATACAACATGCACGTTTCATGTGAAGACGCATTGGTCGCCGCTTTAGTGCCTGCCACTTTAGATAATATATGTGATTGATCGATAACAAAACAAAGAATCAGAAGCAATGAACACGTTCAGTTATTGTGATGTGGTCGTTAAAATACGTATTTTAACACATCTGCTGGAGTCTCCAAACGTACAACTTCTCTTACGGTAAAACTTCGAATTACAAACGGCAAATAGAATCGTAGCAATAATTATCGTTAATTATAATGTTAGAGTTATAAAAAGCGCACCTTCCGTTGCCAGAATACGTAAAAGAAAGAGGTTGCAAGTATTCAAACACATGGATTGATAGCAACTGAAGCAAATGTATTTTTCCAAAACTGAAAGCGATTTTTTTCTTGATACTTCTGTTCACAACTTACCTGTTGAATGATCGCTCAGCAATGGCAACGGTGAGAAGTATAGCATTTCCGAATGACGAAGTCGACTTTTATTGATGCTTGCGGAAGCCGAAAATTAGATTTCATATTTTTTACATTTGAATGCATTACAATTACGGTTCATTGTTGCTTACAGATCGAACAAATGAAAGTACAAATACATATTGGCGCCTGATTGTTTGGAGTATACTATTAGTTTATTTCAAGACATTTATCTGAATCACCTACAATAATAGAATCATTTTCAGCGCTTTTTGATGTATTTCAGAACAATACACACGGCAGCCAAGGTCATGCAAATATTAATTATTTTAAAAGCTTAAAATCAATTTGCAAATTCGCGCTGCATTTGCAGTGTTTACACAAAGTTTTGTCGGTAAATTTTCCGCTATCCCCATTCGTGACAGTTAAGTAAAAACTCGATTGAAGTTGCAGGGGAGCAATTTATTGCGTGGTTGTACCTGCCAAAAACGCAACAACTCTCGCCCTACGATATAACTTTAAATAGTAACGTTATTAATTCAGTGCCGTTTGGTATCAAATGTGCGTATAACTCTTAAGGGGTATGTAGTTAAGGATTAATAACAACTTACTTTTCATGAGGAAGCGCCTGAATGTATCGACATCCCCCTGCCCAAGATTTGTACATTTTATCGATCATTGACCACTATAATACAAAATTATTTCCAAATGAGAGTACTTTGCATAATCGTCTACTGTCATCATTTTCACAAACTCATACAATTAGATTCAGTGAATCTTACTCATATTTTGACTTGCGTTTCTTCAAATAATATCTAGGGTTAAGAGATCTTAATATTAGAATGAAGGGACATAATTTTTTACCGCTTTACTTAAAGTATTTTATTAGCAGTGTTAATGCCATGTCAATTATTCTTAACGACTGCTTTGCATTATATTGAACTCGCCTACAGAGGTATTATTGGTATAAAGATATTGCTTTGCTTTTGTTTTTGTTTAATTCGCTTACTATGGTAACTGTCAATATTAATAGGAGTATGGGAAGTACTTTTACTTCAACAATCAATATACTTCAGCGAGAAGCATAGCAGTATATTGCACTAATTTAGTGAACAAAATCACAGTTGTGAAATACAGCCGATGTGTATTGGTAAAAACAATATACTTAGTCGGAAAATAAAATATTGGATCAGGAATGAGATATTTTCTCCAATTTTGGCGTTTTTCACTACTCTTACGAAACAATATATAAATTTTTTTTATGGAAATAAAACTGGGCTAGTTCTACTTAAAATACTGCTGCACTGTTATTTATCACAAAATGTTTTTATATGCAAGTGTTTGTGCCTAGGGTGCTGGAATGTTTGAAGAATTGCAAAGTTTAACAAAACGTGTACATTTGAATGGCAGGGAGCAAATTAGTGTATTGACTGAAAAGTATTTCCTACATTATACTGTGTTTTCCTGGTTTATGATTTTATAATTATCAGTGCATACAGTTTGAATTGCAATCTAATTTTCGGTACGCATGTTTCATGGTTCAACCAAGAATGCTTTGATGATTGTTTGAAAGTCATTTATGAATATATCGTGCTGCCTTGGCTACATCAAATGTTTGCGTAATGCATAAAAATTTTCAGTACGAATAGGTAGTAATACATGTGTTTATAGTTCTCCCTCCTAATACACCAGCTACTGTAGTCAATCTATGCAAAAATGGTAGTCTCCCTAGCTTTTGAACAAAACTTCGATATCTCTGTGAGAATGACAATAGCAACGCGCCTGTACAGTACTGATAAAAAAAAATAAAAAAAATGACACAGATGTGAAACTGCACATCTGATGAACAGTGCACCTATCTATCTATTGAAACGAATGCACTCGAATGAAGTAACTACAAGGTAAACCAACATAAGCGATATGAAATGTAACGGCATTGTGTATGTACTGACGAAAACTGGACAAGCAAATAATAATTAAATATTACCAGTAGTATTTGTGTGACTGTAGTGACATTTTATTTATAGTTGGTTTGGCGTCTTTTCTGGAATAACATTGTAACGTACATTTGTTTTATACATGTACTGAATGTTTTACAAATATACTTTAATTATTCTTCGAAAGCATATGCCGTACACATCTCATTAGCCAATGGGTAAAATGACGTGCACGTGCGTGACTTAAATATCGGCGACTGTTGCAAATAAATGGTTTTAGCATTTTCTAAAAAATAATCCTTCCCCAATTAACAAGACAACAATTCTACCTAAATGTGGTTCTCAGCTGAATCATCTGTAATTATGGGAACATTGTCTTCGCTTTTGTTATTTTTGTGAACAATTTATGGTAACCAAGGTCACGCAATCACAAAGCCAAACGTTAATGTGTAAACGAATGTGCCATATCGTCAGGTTTAGACACTTTTAACGGTGAAATTTTCTGTCGTTTCTGTTTGTGATAGTCAAGTAAGAACTGGGTTGACTTTAAAATAAAAGTAACTGCATATGCATTTGAAGTTATCTAAATAAAATCAACTCTCGTTCCACCTCCTAACAGGAGATTTTAGCGCATTTAGTCTATGTCAGTTCATATTCAATGTTATACTATGTTGTAGTCCGGCTTGCACGAGACAATTTCTATACATACCTTCTGAAGAAAAACAAAAAATGAAGTCATTTGATTCGAAATGAGAAGGCTCACATGTACTGTCCAATCTTTTGTTTGAAAGACACAATACGGGTTCAACCGTTGGTGATAATCACCAGAGAGTATTTAATCAAGTCAAGATGAACTATTTTAGAGTTATTTGAACTTAGTACAGAAGCTGGGTTGTTCGATCTGAAATTAATCACTGTGCATTCCCACAGACACCGAATAGGCTGGCGGGTACAAAAACTCGATGTGAAAGTGATGATGTTCAATAATCATGTTAACATTATTAATGCCCTGTTGTCATAGAACCTGGTCGAAAGATGACCATCTGAATCCTTCAGCAGGTGGACTTGATTCAGTATACGTGTTTAAAATCTTAATCCCTGCTTATTGCAACCCAAGTTCCGCTTCTCTTTTGATGTAACTGTGCTCGAGTTCTTTACAATCTTAGATAAGGATGCAAATTGTAATTTTACAGTGAAGTTTTCAATGGCATTTGGCAGACTGTCGTGAAGTATAGGGCCCTTTAAAGGGCCGTAGATAATTAAACCATGCGCATGGTAAACACAATTTCTGTGTTGAGGAGGGGAGGAGGTTTGGCTGTATTTGATTACCGTGCGCAAAAATCGCACTTCATATTTTGTATCGCAAAATATCATGCTATATTGCTGGATGTGTACCAGTTCAGTGCGGCACTGGCCCCTACTTTCTGTATCATTGTTCAAACATGGTTAAACATGGTTGAACTATATTTAGGTTGAACATGGTCTTGACCATGGTCAAACATGTTTGACTTTGCTTTGGAAATGGCACCGTGTCAGACCATGGTCAAACATTACTAAGTCTGAGACCATGGTCAACCTCAAACATTCTGACCATAGTTTTTATTGGCAATGATTTATCATGGTCAATCATGGTTGAAGACAGCCAATGAGTAGGGCATGATCATGGTAGACCATGGTCAAACATTGTTGAAGACGATCAGAAAGTGGGCATGACCATGGTAGACCATGGTCACATACGTTCACAGCTTGGTTGTGACCATGGTCAAATGTGATTGGATATGGTTTCAACCGTGATTAACCATCGTCAAACATGGTCAGACAAAATCCTAACAAGCCTTCAAAAACCATTGTTATTAAAGCTTGGTTGGGCACAGTAACCTGATGGTTTACAATTAAATCAAATTTTATTTGTATGCACAGAAGCCTTTAAATAGCTGTCACTTTTATCAACTTGTCATTATTTTTGCTCTTTATTATATATTCTTCCCAATTTCACACCTTAAATCTCATCAAATTATCTCTAGTTTACAGCTTTTACCGTTACGTGGTGAGTAATCAACAGTATCTCTTACAAAGACAATTTACTGGACACATAATACCTTGTACCTTTAAAAAAGACCACAGACATCATCATCATCAACTATGAAATAGCTGTTTATTGTAGAACATGTTAATCAAACAGATGCAATAGCACAAAGAAGATCACTTCTATGAGTTTACAAAGCCCGTTTGCTTTTCTTGACAAAACGTTTAGAATTTTTTTTTGAACCGCATGTATTTGATTGATGATTTCAGAAAGGGCACTGGCTTCGGAGATATCTTTATGATTACATGCAAGAGTACACCTTACCTTGATTGATCAAATTTTGGGTTTGCTTCCGTTTTGCTGTTAGGGGTTTTACCTGATACAGAGTGCTTTAGTATCTCATAATCTGAAAACAATGTGGTCATAAATTTGAATTGAGTATCAAAAAGAGACAGAGTCTTCGCCTATATCCATGAGTCTGGCTTTAGAGTGGCAATTGTAAGAGGTAGTTTCCTCTTCACTTTCAATGTCTGTTTGACTTGTTGGCAAAGATTGGCCCTTTCTCATTTTATTCTGAATCTTCATTATATCACTCTCTATCATCTGTATCTTCTTTTCAAATTCTGTCTTTGGCACACAATCTTTGTGCTCCACATCCCTAAAAGTAAGTATAACATAAGAACATACATTACAAAATTTTGAAGGGAATTCCAAATATTGCCATAATTTTGTTTATTCATGTAGCAAGTATACCTTATAAATGTCAACCACATCACTTTCATTTACATTAAGGTAAAGGGCGACGAATTCGGACGCGCACACGCTTTAGAACGTTTCTGCGCAGATTTAACTCCAGCCTGCCACAAATGGGTTATTTTGTAGAATATGTATTTAACATCACCTGCCATTGTTGAAATTGCGCTTTTACCTAATTTTTTGACCCAGTGTCTTAGAAATACATGTGACCTATAACCTTGTCATATTTTGACCC
>LD384891.1:0-10855 GCA_001465055.1 Ptychodera flava
CTTCTTCAACAAAATCCTGGTAAGGAACACCATTCTTATTGCGACAAGGCACTAAAAACCGTGAAAAACGTGCTCGGGGTCTTTCCCATGGGCGCAGCCATCTTGTAAGTTGCAGAGCCTTATGGGAACGAAATGTGAAGGGACGTCGCAAAATTCTTGGGGGGGGGGGGCCAGGAACACTCGTTCGTCCCCAGTTACAAGTAAGCTGTCCCAAATCGTCTATTGTGAAGCAGAATGGAATCTTTCAGGATGCATGATCCCCTTCAAATAAAACAAGAGACAAAGACCGGGAATTGATGTAACAAAAGCAAAAACAAACACTTTGGTTTGTCCAAAAGGTTTGCTTCCGTGTAATTATGATTGTTATACCACTGGCCTTCATGTTTCAAAATTTTGAAGTAAGCCAGGGCTTTAAGCAAACTATAAAATGCGAATGCTTCCTACATGTGTACATACATCATCCGACAACATAATGCAAAAAAATAACTTGCTCTTGTTCTTACACTATGTACTAATCACTCTGCTTGACAAAAATATTACTTTTCCATGAAAAACGAATTCTGAGAGATGAGTTCCCTATAGCTATTGGAACTCTATCATTTTTTATTTTTGGTTGCTTTATTTGTATGTGTTTTTGTGATTTCTGTGGATTTGTATCGTTATTTTGAATTCAGCTTTAACTGATCCTATTGTCCAGAAACAACAAACAAATAAGTAAACAGTCGGAGAACTGTATATCCTCAGCTCATTATTTTTTGCAATCAAAACCAATGCTCCACTAAATTCCACCCTTTATTTGTTTGTCTTCTTTTGTTATATTTAAAAAAAAAATAATTTTTGTTCCTAAATAATTCATTACATTGTTTCTAGTATTAGCAAGTATTAGCAATTAAATTAAATATCGGTCATCTGTATATCACATAGGTTAATGTGCATTGTTCTGCAATCCACTGGTAGAGTAGGTATATTTTCTTTCTAGAGACGGCGTACAATCATAGATCAAAATGCACGAAAGCCAGCTTTCGTGTTTCTTTGCAGTAAAAGGCGCAGCGCCTGTGCCACATGTGTTAGGGCGCCTCTTACGGACTAAAGTGTAAAACCTTTTTGTAGAGGGCGCTGTAACATGTCTTCCGGTTTCTCAGCAGTAGACCACGTTTCCTTCGCGTTGAGCAGGTTGTGCTCTTGGCGAAATTGCCTTATATGAGTGGCGTGAATAGTCAGCGACTTTTCAGTGAAATCCAGGATACAGCGATTATTGGTAAGCGTTCAAAATCGTACGGTGTCACGGCTGTAAGCGCATTTGTTACCCAGAGTGCTGCAGAGCCATTCTAAAATACGGTTCATTGGTTCTGTGAGTGCAATGTCACACACCGTGTGTCACACGTGCACATCGTGTTTAGCTATCTCTGTATCCTGTATTCCGGCTCTGTATGTTACCGGCTGCACCTCCCACCACAGATAGGGAGCCGATAACATACAGCCTTGCTATGCAGAGCTTACACTGTGTCAGTCCTCCTGGAATACCCTCTTAATTAGTTAATTATGGTATCGCGCATTTGCAATTGCTGCCCATTGTTGGAATTGTGGAATGAGCTTTCTTTTGATGCTCACTGTCTTGGTTGGTCTTGTGAGTCTTTTAAACGTTGTCTTAAAACTCATCTTTTTAAGCAGTGTTATAGTACTTATCTGTAATTTTTTTATTGCTGAAATTGATTTGATGTCATGTCTATATGTAATTTTATTGTAATGTACAGAGCACTGAGACATGGTGTAGTGCGCTTTTAAGCAATAAATATTACCGGTATTATAATGTGTGTAATATTGAGGTTCAAAAATTATCGATTTCCAGTAAAATCACCCCCTCCACCCAAAGTAGCTCAGAAACTCTCCTTCATTCTTCCCTCAAAGTCAAGGTCATGATAAATTCATTCCAGCATAAGTGTTTTATAGTGTTGCACATCCAAAGACAACAATACTTATGATGGAAGTAATGTGCTTGTAAAGTTGTCTGAGAGTGGTTTCTGAACAAATAATACAAACATGCCCACCAATATTGCTCAGAATAACCCAAACTATTTGTTTACCTTACTGAAAACCTATCCTATCCTAGGGGTTGCCAATAAAGAAGCTCGAGTTGAGTTTACAATGACAGTATCATGCTTTGTCATTTCAGGGTGTCTTCTGGCATATCCAGCAATCCAAACAAACCATGGGGAAGAGTGCCAGGAAAAGAAAAGAAAAGAGGAAAGACTTCCAGAAGGTGAAACTGAAAGTGGGAAAGAAAAAGGCCCTGCCAGATAATGTCACAAATACAAACTTCAAGAGTCGTGCCATACACATCAAAGAACAGCTAAAAAGTGATGAAACCCAGCCAACCAATCAGAGGAAGCAAAACATACAGGTGGGTGTAGTGATATTGAACAAGAAATCTGATTGGTGTAGATAACATTGCCCAATGGACCAATCAACTGAGTGCAGTAGTATGTGTTTGGTTGACATATCAGAGCAAACAAAAACATGAGTGTTTAGTGTTTATCATTTTTTCCATGGCTTTAATCACATTCCTATCCCTAGCAGGCTTCTGTTCAAATTTTGTACAGATCAAAGTAATAAAACAATTGCTAAGCAAGGACAGTATTTGCAGAGAGAGTCAATGGGGACATTTTGTCTTGTTGGCAAAAATCATTACATTTTTAATGTAAATGTGATTTTAATTTTGACCAAAACCAGTTGTAAAGAAAGCACTTTATAGAATTGTAAGCCATCTATGATCTGGGGTAACATAATGATTTTTGAGTTAATGACTATGTCATTTCACAGGAGCTGTTTACACACCTCAATCATTACAATACCGCAATGAGAGTGGAGTCGCTGTCTGGTTTGAAGGATCTATTCCTGCGCCATCCACAGCTGATCTCAACACACCTGTCCAGCATCATTGAGCATGTGTCCAGTGTGCTCATGGACAAAGAATCAGACGTTAGGCGGTCTGCAATTGGCCTGCTGAACTTCGTGTTACCGCACATAACAGGCAATCAGGTCATGCCTTTCTTCCCGATATTGAACTCTCACCTCTGTTGCGCGATGACGCATATAAACGAGGACATCCAGCTTGACTCGTTGAAAGTTCTAGATCTTGTGCTGAAGTTCTATCCATCACTGGTCACCAAACACAGCAGGCAGTTGTTGCCAAATTTTGTGGATCAGATATCTCGGGAGTCAGGCGGCAAAGCGTCAAGTGCCGGAGAGACAGCAAGAGCCTTGACAGTGAATCCTTCCAGTAAACTGTCGTCCCAGAAATGGAGAAGAAAGGTCAGTCAAGGTCAAATCACAAATTTCACTTTTGCCATTCACACTAATTTTATTTGCATTCATTGTTCTACAAATGTGGTTTCAATTTTTTTAATGTATTTCTGATTCTGAATAACCTCTTTCAATTTCTGCATTGAAAAAAAAAATTGAACCAAAATTAACTTATTTTGAACTTTTAAGTTCATAAAAAGCAAGGATTCTTTGAGTGAAAAATCAAAAAATATTGAATCACTGTTACGTTTAATTACATAGAGGTTTTCCACATTCATGTAATGCCATTGCAATGTAGTACAGTATAGCAAATTATTTGCCGATTACATCGCACCATGCCATAGTCAATGGAAGTAGTTATCAGCCTTAAATCCTTGTAGTGGGATAAATGGGATAAAGCCATTCCAGTTAAAGTTCATGAAACTGTCTGAAGGAAGAGAACAGGAATTATTGCAGTGTTTGAAATAATCGGTGGCAATGGTGGCATTTGCCACCAAAACCTGTCAATCTGCCACCAATTTTTTTTTCTGGTGGTATTTTTCTGCCACTAAATTTTGGGTCATCATGTCATCGATCCTACGGCTTGAATGAAGGAACACTGAAGGAACATGCGTTGTCTGACGGCGGAAAAACTCATTAGCGAAAAAAAACCAAACAAACTAATTGCAACATTTTGGCATGAATGAAAACATAGCGTGAATCCAAACTTGTGATTGGCTAATCTCATATCGATGACAGCAGCTTTTGTACACTTGACATGTTGTTGCCCTTTGTGATAGCCGCATATGCAGTCATACGGCACAAGATATTATGTGTGACATTTTGAAAACAAAGCCAAACCACTGCCTGCGTGATTTAAATAACAATAAATACTCGCAATTCATTAGCTAGTACAGGGCTCAAAATGTTTTATTATACCGATCACATGATGTGTTAAACTGCCACCATATTTTTCACAATTGCCACCTGATTTCATATCCGGTGGCAAACTTTTGCCGCAAGAAATAAAAAAGTATTTCTATCCCTGTATTGGTGTGGCAGTGATATTTTTCCAGAATATTAATACCTTCAGATGATACACTGTTGAGTCTTAACTTCGTTCCTGTTGTCTTCAAAGATTAAATGTGTGAAATGTGTTGAACAATATATCCTTAATAGCAAAAATACTGACAGTAATAAATATTAATTTTTTCACTGTATTTTATTTGAGGATATAAAACAGAATAAGACGTGATAAGGACATCTCATCATTTTCCCTGAGTTCCCTGTGTAGCTTGCAATAGTGTCAGAAAAGTGCTCAAATAGTTGTCTACATGTGTTTCCTAGCTTTATAGTGCCACTTGATTAGCTATTGCAAATATGCAAATTACTTAATCTTGATATAAGAAAATCCACTCTTTTTCTGTCTTTCTTATTATGTACTTCTATAAATGATTGTCATGACATTGATGTTCAGTTATCAACTTTATTGACTAAGTGGTTAATGATGTACAAGAAAATGGTGTTGTTTACGTTCACAGGTGCTACAAAGGTTAAACCAGTTTCTGCAGGCGTTGTGGATGACGGAAGACTGCCCTCAACGTGACAGTGAGGAACAGAGTTCCAGCACAGTCACATGGAACGACAGCAGTCCAACACACGTACGGCTGTATTTCCACACGGGTACCAAACCCAACATAGCTACAAGTTTTACACTCAGGTACACATTATTTGATAAACAATAGGGGTTTCTGATGCAGAAAATTTTACACTGAAAATTCAAAATGTAAAATCCTGTTCATTATCAATGGTCATATTTGACCCAAATTTCACTGCATGCACAAATGAACTCACCTTTGACCCGCTTTCACCCACACTCATGCTTTTTTTTACACCAACTCACTTCACAATTATATGACACTAGGGGTCAAAGGCCAATCTTACACTCTACCAGCCAAGCAGTTTAGAGTCAGTTAAAAACCATTCACCCGTATTTTGCTTCGTAGAATGTCCACTCACCCTTTGAAAAGAATGGGAATGGTGCAAAGGTGTGGTTGTGACGGTTACACCCTCGTAAAAATGGTTGCTAGCAAGAATCATTGAATTGAGATCACCACAAAGTGACCACATCAAGACTTTACAATGTGTCCATCAATCAAAGTTCAAATAATCCGCTTTACTACCAGTTTGTGTTTTCATATATTCATCTGCAGTGTACAGTTTAATCAATTAATTTGTTTGATGATCTGTGTATAAATATCAAGTATGAACATCAAGCCACACACTATGGGACTGCTTTGTTAGGTAAACAGATGCATATTTAGACACAAAATATCCCTTTTGTAGCATTTGTTTTCATATTACAGTAGTATCTGTCTTTGCTCTGCTGTTTTGGTAGCCTTTGTAATCAACAAGGAGAATGCTTCAACGATCAACCTTTGTTTGTATATCCGCAGTATTAAATGTCAAAGAGAAACATCAACCCAATTACTGTTGAAACACATTGTTAAATAAACAAGAATCTTCCACAACTAAATGTTCATAATAGACATTCAGATTACTGGCTTGTGTTTTATGCTGCCAGTTAGTAATTACCGTGATTATTGTGTAAGAAACTGAATACTCTTGGTGTGGGCTGTGAAAACTTTTAATCCTCAGAGTCATGACAAAATATTTAAAGTATATTTTTATTCAATAAAATACATCCAAATACCAAATTTTCACAGAGACAAATATAGCAATTATTAGAAAATTATACAGGACAAGTATCATTATCCCAAATTTTTGTGTGTCTGTTTAAGGGTTCCACATTTCATTCTCATTTGCATTTTCTCACAGACCACCTGGTTCAGATGTTGTGACAGCAGATGACTATCTCTCCCATCCGAAGGATCTTCTTGAGTTCATCCATACCCTAGTGCCGATACTTCTCCAGATATGGGTGGAGGCCAACCCTGGTCTCCTAGCAACAGACTTACCTGGCAACCATTTATCTGCAGAGGCAATGGAGACGTTTCATGGTATTTTGTCAATATTGCAGTTGCTATGGAGACGAATGGCAGAGATCTCTGGAAATGATGATGATTATGTAAGTCATAAAAATATCAAATTCCATGATACAATTTCTTTAATTTGTTTAATTGGAGTATTGTTTTACAATAATGACAAATATATTACGTTCAAAAATATTCAATGCCTCAGTAAACTCATGTCAAATACCTGTATGTAGAAAACGTTTGTTGATCAAAGATGTTTTGCTCAGCAATCTAACTTGCCACTTATATTTCATAGGAAATTGAAAATTAATTTAATGAACTAAAACTTTGAAAAACCTACCTGTTGTTGCCTCACAGATGGAGAAACTGACACGGTTCTACTTAAAGGACTTCAACCACCACCTGATGACCTGCTTTCCCTATGCTTCCCGTCATCCATTGCAAAACAAGAGGCAGGCTGGGAAGGGTGCAACGGCAGTGACTGGGGTCGTCTTGAACCTTGCAGTGTGTGAATTAATGTCCTATTTTGTGAGCAAAGAGAAGGGCAGGGACAAGTGGGTAAAGGCTCTTGTAGGATACGTCTGTGAATTTTTACAAGAACAGAAGCAAATAAGTCCAGTACATCTCAAGACAACTCTGGAATTTGTGAAAAGATGCAATAAAACATTGGTCCATTCAGGTATGTTTGCTGAGAATCTATCATAGAAAACTAGGGTACCAATTAACTATAAGCTGGCAACATTTCTTGGAATTACAGCGTCAACTCATAAATTCAAAATCAAATAGAAGTCAGGCCAAGCTGTATGAATCATGGTTTATCAACAATTCTCATAAATATAGCAGTGTTGCATAGTGTAACACTTAACTTCAGTTCAATACAAAACACAAAAGTCTGTCATACTTTCTCTGTGAATGTCATTGATGAACTTATTCTTTCCATCATGCTTTCAATCCAAAGGTTGAAGCATCGCTGCAAGAAGGAAGTTCGGATGTTGGTGGCAAAAATCATATTTTATGACAAAGTAATTCGGCATAAATTCATGCAGTTATATAAAAGCACAACCGTCATTGTAAACTGATGATTGCAAGTTTGTTTTAAGTTCTACTTTGACAACCCCATGATTAAATTTAGTGCAGTTGTTGTATGGAGTCACCATCTTCATGCATCGATCAAACAAAATTTGTTAACTGATTTGTAAAGTCATTCTGTGAAACACCGGTACATTAGCGTCCCTCATTCTTCACCATTCATGGTTAATAGTTTCACTATCTCACTTTTCCATCTCTCCAACAATGTGCTGTCTCTGTAACAATGTGCTGTTTCTTTCTGTTTCAAAGGCGTCTCAGAGCAGTTACTCAGGTCTGTACTAGTCTGTTACCAAGGATGTCATTTACTTTCCCAAAACAAAAGACTCATCATCAGCTTCCTCTCTGATTTGGTTCTCCACAGTAGCCATGGTTACAACAGGTGAGGATGTTTCTACATCTTATTTCCTCATGAAAAAAGTTGATCATCTTCGTCAAAGAGTCATTCAGTATTTGGAAATTCCATGGTTCTTTATCCAACTTTAGTTCCAAATGTCATTCAAGGATTGCTAAGCAAATTTTGTCATAGGTTTAACAGTTTAAGCTACAAATAATATCAAATGCTAAAAGTTGCTGTACTAAAAATTTTCACCTTTTTTTAGGCTACTTGTAATATCGGTACAAACCTTTTTAGCTCACACTTGGTGTACCAATGTGAGGTTATCGTATAAGCTGAATCAGTCATTTGCATCTGATTTGCATGTCTGTATGTCTGTATATTTGTGGGTATGTGCGGATGTATGTCCGTCACACACAAAGGCTCCCATACCGCCAAAGCTACCATCTCAGTATTTGGTGTACAGGTAGATGCAGGGGTTGAGATGTGAATTTGTTCAAATGAACACATCAGTGTCAAAAATGTGCAAATGAGGTAAGAAAAAGTGAAATCCTGCAAATGTGCAGGAGTCATGGCAGTGAGAAACAGGCTAACTCCACTGATCTTGAGTCATTTCCTGTCATTGTTTATGAACTGTTACATATTAACAGACCAGCTGCAACCATAGACAGTAGATGGGGGAAGACCGTTTATACTAAACTAAGAGGGGCTTGTTTCTGCTATGCATGTTGCTAAAGTTGACCTCCAGTACCTAAAGTTAGACCTTAATTACTTTTGTCATTCTTGTTTTTCTGGTTTAAATATTTCTTGTTGTTTTTCTGGTTGTACTGTGCTGAAATCATTGCCATAACATCAACGTAGAATTTTCCTCCACTGAACAGATAGAAACAGCATTTATTGTTGATCATTGGTAACCCATACTGGTATATACCAATTCTGATCAAATTTGAGCGACACCGTATAATTGCGGTATTTTTTACCAACTTCAATATCATGAAAAGTTTCCTTCGAGCCCATCACATCTCCAAAACTGACAAAGTCAGCTGAAAACAGCTGCTAATAGCTAGTTTAATTTCAGTACTTTAAACATGTGTGTCCATATCCAGACTGTTGATTGGCATTGAACAGATAACATATATAGTCCAATCGAACTTGTCAAAGATCTACAAGTTCATCAACAATGAGCGTATTTTCAAATAAATTGAGTTTAAGCTTCCGAAGGAAAGGGATTGAATTGCTGTGTGACTTTTTATTTGCTCTCAGACAACCGATTCTGAACAAGTGGATACAGGGGCTCCCTAAGCTACTGATAGATCTTAAGAACCGGGCCCTGGCAACGACGGCAAGTGTACTGCAGGTCATCACCATGGCAACAGCCCAAAGAATTCAGCCGTTGCTTGAAAGTCTGCAGGAGAACATTGTGAAGATTTACGGTGGGTGATGTCTAGCAAATTCATTGTTTGGTATTATGTTTGCGTCAGAATTTTGCTATTATCCATGCTGTGCTTGTAGAATATACAACGAGAGTTATGAAAGTGTTCATCTTCTGCTCCTTCAGACCTCAGTGAAGAACTTGTGAGTTTACCGAACAGCAACCAGAGAAAGATCATCGAGCTGCTGTATCATGTTCCGACCGTAACCAAGGAAACATTTGTCAATCTGGCCAGATGGTGCCATGACGACAGACTGCCATCAGTAAACATTGCCTATATGTTACATATACTCTACTCCAGGTCAGTGTTTGTCATTCATCAAATGAAATTCATACAGTTATGAAGTGCTGTATTCATATAGGTAGCTGAATCAACATAACGCGAGTGTGGTGTTTGGACAGATCACTGATGTTACGTCAATTCAGTGATGATAAAAGACCAGTGAGCAGTATCTTGTGAGCAATTTCACAATCACTTACCAAAATTCAAACAAAAAACTGGAAATTTTGCGAGTAGATTCTCATACAAACTTTGCACATATTCAGATCAAATAGAGCTTAGTTTAAGCCATTGGCATTGAAGCATATCTAGTACACATTCAAAACACCAGTCACATTCTTGATAGTTGCAGTGTTTATATTATGGATATAGATTCCCCATCTTACTCTAAGAAGTGGAAAGTTCAATGTCAGATCAGAGCCCTGGTGTGCGTTTTGTCGGTCAGTCAGAACTTTTGTTTTGTTTGTGAGACCTTCACACTCTAAAAAGACAAAGTTGTGTGTTTTTATCACAGATATCAACAATCACAGTCTACAGTGCGATGGGGATGCAACCAGTCCCTGCCATTTCAGACCATTGATTTTCTGCAATTTCTATTTTCTGTGCTCATAGGTAAGAGTAATTTTTTGTGTTAAAATTTATCATCACCAGCTACGCCCAATTCATCCCAGAGGTCACATTTGGGGTCATTCATGATAATCCTGGGTATGCTTACCAAAGAATTTTAAGGTGGGAGTGAAGTATTTTATAATGTTTGAAATGACTTGAGGAGAAAATAACTGCCTATTGAGGCAGTTAAATTCTGGTAAAACAGAATGAATTCCTACTGTAAGTCACCTGCCCATTGGACAGATGGAAATAATTGCTGATTTTGGTTTTGATGAGATCAGAGGCAAATGCATACCACTACTATTTCTCTAAGGCAGACAACCTTTGACGTTATCTGCCTTAATATATGGTTGTTATTTTAAATGAATTTCCTTCTTTGAATTTATCCTAAATTTAATCATCTAGTTGCCACAGAAAAATTACTGCTAGATCTCATAAAACCAGATATGAACTGAAAATGCTCACGTGTTTAACTATATGTTGCAGTTATGTGTAAATTTGAACCTTTGCCACATGTTTGCAACTTCATTTAAAGTGTTATTATCAACATAATGAATACTATTCACCACAGATTAATTTTAAATCCAAGTATATATCCCCAATCAGGAAAGTTCATTCAAATATGCAAATTAGGAATTGACTGAAATGTTCTCATTAAATATGCAAATTATGAATAGGCTGAAGTAAAAATGTTAAATGACTTTCAATAATGTCGTATCATAGTATCTTTAATGTACATAGCAAGTTTTATCAAATTTGGTCTAGTCAATACAGATAAGTATCCCTAATTAGGAAAGTTCATTATATATGCAAATTAGGAATTTGCTGAAGTA
>LD384899.1:0-24499 GCA_001465055.1 Ptychodera flava
TCAAAACGTTACTGCGAGTGCGCATAATACATCTCTAAATTAAGACTGAACACGAACTGTGCATAGAATAACTACGCGGCGGCCGGTATGTATCACTACACTCGCAACTGTGTCTACCTCCATGATTTGTATCGCGATCTCTACGTTCCGTGTTGTTGTTCGTTTTAATGGTAGTCTCAACGTTCAGTGTTGCTGTTCATGCAGCTGATTTGCATCGCGGTCCCAACCTCCCGTGTTGTAGTTGTAGTGCATTTTTATCACGGTCCCATTTACGTTTTAAGTTACTGTCGATTTGCATTGCGGTCCCGACGTTCCGTGTTGTAGACTAGTGCATTTTATAAGTGGCAGTCACAACGTTCAATGTTGGTGTCCATGCAGTTGATTTGCTGCGAATCCGTAGCCTCTGCCACTCGGGTAGCTTGGTCATCGGAGTGGTAGAACACGTCAAGGAGTGGCAGGGCTCGTTTTCGCAGCAAGCAGTTGATTTGCATTGCGGTCCCAACCTTCTGTGTTAGCGAGTAGCGAGGCAGGCTCAGCCGAGGGACCGTGGCCGATCGTACGAACCAGAAGAGACAAGCACATTATGGTTCAAACACTCAATACTTGACGGGAACTTGAAAAAGTTTACAGTTGAGCCGTTCATGTTCTTGCCGCTGTCACAGCCACCAAAAGAACAACGTCTTGCAATAGTGAAGGAGGACACTGTCCTGATCATGTAAGCGGAAAGCCTAGAAGTTACCCCCCGTGGGGAGCTTACGGAGGTGTGCAATACTTTACTTCCCGTTATGAGATACGGCGTCGGGTAAACTTCGGAAAGCCGAAAAAAGTCGACTGGAGAGGCTTGAGGGACACGCCCACATTGCATTTTTCTTTTGCCATATTTCATAATCACGCGCGCTAAATGAAAAAAGAAATGAATGTAACTGTTTTATAGACCATCAACTGTATTTCTGTGATTTTGCAACATGGGCATTTCACCAGACCTTTAATTTAATGGGTATGGACTATTCAGCCTCTCTTATAATGCCAATGTCATCCACTGACAAGTAAAGGCACCCGACAGTGATTAGCAATAAAGAGTAAAGTTCAGTTTGATAGAGGGAGAGTATATTCAAAGTTTACCGATTATATGTTGCATGTCTGCCAAAAGCGTAAAATTGTATGGGTATCAAAAACCCGTTTTGTCGAACGGAAAGTATTTTGTTTGATTTTGCCCTTGTATGAAACATTGATATTCGTATTGCGAAAGACATTTTCATAACTATATCGACCTTGCTTCAAGACGTTGCCCATAAAAAGAATACACTCTTGTTTGAGCGTTGGCCTGCAACTGATAACTCATCTCATAATTCTAACAGATGTACCACTTAATTTCCATTGCATGAATTTTAGCGTGGTCCGTAGAAGCTAAATTAAATATTTCATCGAAGTTTCATTACTCCCATCACAATTGTACAGTTGCACCGATTAATCTCTTTGGTACGAGTTTAAGAGTGATCTCTAGGGGCTAATATTTCAGCGGCGTTTCATTATATCTGACGGTAAGAAGACGCGTACAAACAAAGATGAAATTTAATCAGTTATTTCAACATAATAAAGGCGGGAAGCGTTATTTAGTATGATACAAAGTGAAATACAAAATTTAACAGATCTTAACCTACACCCTTCTGTACCTACTTAAATTCCAAGTAACACCGATAAAGAAGAAATAATGTTAGTGTATAGTATCAAATTGTTAAAGTTGCTAGAATAGAAGTATTGCCCGTGACTTGAGGCGGATACAATATTTCTCATTTTTGAGTGAATAGCGAAAGAGCAAAGCAGGTAAAACTGGTACGTTACACATCCAAGATGTTTTATTATTAATCATTTTATTCACATACAGTAGGCCACCGGCCTTGATGTACACGAAAATAAGCGAAAATTCTCCTGGAAAGGCAGCTGTATAAGAAAATCTTGCAAATCAGCCATTGAATATTACATGACTATAAATTGAAAAAATGTTTACATCACTGTGAAGATGCATTTTAACGTTTCTTCATTGCATAGAAAATGTATTTTGATAAATTTCGCAACAATGCAGCATTGTTTGATTGCAATAACATTACAAATTTTTCAAAGGAAGGAAATTGATAAATATTGCGAGGTAGGTATTTTTCTCTGAGCTCTTTGTAAAAGGGACATACTAGACAAAAATGAAATTCATCCTCTACATTCTTTGCATCACAAAAGTTACAGATCCTCTCTGAACGTTCATTGTGTAAATGTCTGTCAGTTTCAATACGTAGCGAGTGTGCTGAAATTCTAAAGCGACATAAGCAATTTCTGAATTTGTTATCTAGTATATCTAAATACTGTTCCCTACCAAAAGTACATTTGAATCTACAGTAAGTATCTAGTTTGCGAAATGTAGGAAGACCAGCTTGCCATTCTTGAATATAAATATCTTTACATCTCTGTTTAAATAAATTTATAAATGTTTTGACACAGCCAACTCCCTGGTTCAACCAGGCTTCTCCCATTCCCATTGAAAAAAGTAATTGTTTGATCTCCCTAGCCCAACAATTTTTATCTAATTCAGCTTGAGTGAATTGAAAATCGTAACAATGACGTGCAATCCGTTGGTGTGACATTGAAAGTAATCTGAACCAATACTGAATTACTCTGGTCATTCTGATTGTACGAATGGAATAACGACCAAGTTCTCCTTTGACAGCTAAGGTAGGTGCATTATGGTAAAGATTTAAGATAAAACGGCAGAATTTATTGTGTACAATTTAAATCTGTTCGCCTGAGTGTAGCCCCCAAATTTCGCTACCATACATCATCACTGGTAAAATTTTACTATCAAATATTTTGAAGGCTACTGTAATATCTATAGAATGAAATTTACAGAGAGACTTTTTGACAATGAAAAGAGCTTTGTTAGCCTGAGTTGCTAACTGCCTCTGTGCACGAGTCCACAGACCTGAGCTGGAGAACAAAACACCAAGGTAACTATAAGCTGGTACAACTTCAACTTGTTGTCCATCAATGAACCATTTTTCACAATTTTTTAGACGACCTTTTTTCCTAAAAACAATGATCTTAGACTTATCTGTGTTAATTTTTAATTTCCATTTGTTTGCATAGCGAGACAAATAGGAGAAGTGCTAAACAGTGTCAAATCATCGGCAAAAAGAAGAAAGAACAATTTCATAGCAGCAATATGTACCCCAGCATGATCATGATGAAGAGCTTGGCCAATGTCGTTGATAAACAAAGTGAACAAGAGGGGGGACAAAATGCTACCCTGTTGTACTCCCAGCTCACACCTAAAAAACTCAGTGATACCGGCAGGAGAACGAATACATGCTGTTACATTACTATACATGGAGCGTAGTACAGAAAATAATTTGCCTTTGAACCCAGCCTTATACAGTTTATAAAACAATAAACAATGATTTACGCGATCAAAGGCTTTTTCAAAATTGATGAAAGCACAATACAATCTTCCACTCAATGCTAGATATCTCTGGACAATTGTGTCAAGAATAAAGATATTATCTACTGTGGAATATTTTTTACGAAATCCTGCTTGTTCTTCAATAAGTGGAAGGTAAGTGTCAGACCAGGAAAGTAATCTCTGATAAATGATGTCACTGAAAATTTTGTTGATTGTTGATAAAAGTGTTATACCTCTATAATTATTTACACACTCTTTTGATCCTTTCTTGTGTAAAGGTACAATAAATCCTTCTGCCCATTCTTTCGGAAAACAACCAGTATTAAGTATATTATTAAAAATAAGAACAATAGTACTCTTGAGTTGTCGTGGTAAATGCTTTAAAATTTCTGGAGTAATACCATCAATCCCTGGGGCTTTGTTTGTTTTTAGTCTAGAAAGAGCACATTCCAGTTCTTCCAAAGTGATTTCAGCATCAAGTAAAGCCATATCAATATGAGTATCATCAACAGTATCTGTAAAGTTTAAATTCTGTAGAAAAGAACGTACATCTTCAAAAAAGTCCTTATCATCAGTGGAAGAGTGAACAATATTTTCTGAGAAAAGGTTTGAAAAATAGTCATACCAATCTTTAACCTCAATACTCGAAGAAGGCCCCGACTTACTTGGGTTGATAAGCTTCCAAAAATCTTTGGAATTTGGTTGTATGCTAAGTAATTCCATTTTCATTTTCTCGCTGTCATAAAAACACTTCTTCTTACTTTTCAAAAGCAACTGGTAATCTTTCTTGAGATTGGTGTAAGTATTGAGGGAGTCTATGGACCTACTATTTCTAAAACGATTTAGAGCTCGACGAACTGTATTCTTCATAAGATGACAATCGTTATCAAACCACCCAGTAAAATTACATCTTCTTGTACAAGAGGTAGATACATTTGAAACGTTAACTTTCATACACTCAACAGAGGACTGAATAGAATTTATTAACACGGTAGCAGCTTTTGCAATATCACTACTATCGAGGGCATCAACAATATCTTTCAAGCAGTTTCCCCCCTGTCTACCCTCCCAGAAGGCATTAAACAAATCTTTATGCCTTTCATTCCACATATATTTACAATAGTATGTTTTTTCATTGGCAATTTCACTGGAAGCTCTCCGAGTCTGTGGAGATGTATACTTGAGATTGAAAATTATTGGTTGGTGGTCTGATTCAATTCTATCTGACACACAAAAGTAGGAAAACTTCTCAAAATTTACATAGCTAGTGATGACATAATCAATTACACTCCCCCCTTGCTCTTTTATACATGTAAAGTTCCCTTTGTTACAGTCATCAAATAATCTCCCGTTGACAATTCTCAAGTCCGTATGTTTACAAAATTCAAGCAATAAATAACCATAAGAATTGACAGTATGGTCCATAGAACTTCTATGGGGAATGTTTTCATCTGTTACATAGTTATCACTCACAGGAATAAATGTAGTGTCATCAGATTCAATATAATCAATACCACAAGCAGTTCTGGCGTTAAAGTCGCCACACACAATGAATTGAAAATCTGGAAATTTACCTGACATAATGGCAAGTTCATCTTCAAGGTAGGTAAAATTATGATCGTCAGCATAATTGCTTGAACCACATGGGGAAAAATAAACAATTGCAAACCCAATCTTGAGGTTATTCATATCCAATAATACCCAGACAATATCCTCGGTATTTTCACTCGGCAAAATTTTCACATTTTTGCAAAATTGTGAATAGTAGAAAATACTAATTCCCCCGGAAAATCTCCCAAGATGTTTTCTTTTGCTACGACTAACATGATAGCTCTGATAGCCAAATAATGATAATCCAGGATCAGTGGAAATCCATGTTTCAGTCAAAAAGATGAAATGAACTTTGTGTAAAAATTTTAAAAAATCACTATTGCTCCATTTATTTTTTAACCCATTTATGTTCCAAACTATGAATGATAAGTGATTGTCCAATACAGAAATTGTCTCTGGAATATTACTGTGCTGACCTTGCAGTGATACATTTTCGTTCGTACTATATGCCGTAACCGTGTCGACTTTGTTTCTTGTGGATGAGTTAGATTCACGACCTTGGCCACACCCCTATCTATTTTGAAGTTGTTTCAACTGTGGTGGTGTCTTGGTAGAGTCCAACACGAACACATCCCCATCAATGACTAGTTTATCATAGCGCAGAGATGCTCTCTTATTGTCTTTTCTTGCGGCTTCAAGGAATGGTCCTAATTTCCTACGTTTCTCACGAACAAGAGGGGGCAAATCTTCTGATACCCTGAACCCGCTGTCCCGAGATACGTTCCTGCTCTCATGATACACCTTCTCTCTATCTTTGTATTTATTAAATTTGACGACGATGGGTTGCGGGTTGGTTCTCGCTTTACTCAGTCTATGAGCTCTTTCTATTTCCATCGACTCACCTTCAATTTCCAGTTTCTGGGTGATAAAATCTCGAACCTTTGTCTCTGTATCGTCCCAGGTTTCGTTGTCAACTTGTTCAATCCCATGGATAATCAAATTGTTTCGCCGAAGCTGACCACTATTATAGTCCTGTTGTGATTCTATCCTTTCCATGTTGTTTCTCAATTCTGTGTTCTCGGCCTCTAACTCTGCGATACGTTTATTGGCTTCGCTTAGTTCCTTTTCTACGCCTCTGAGTCCTTCTTTCAATTCACTTGACCTCCTTTCTGCCTTTTCTTCTAATTCTGTGAATCTCTCATCAAGTGACTGGTGGAGTGACGAGATTTTGGCATTGATGAAAGTCTTCAGCTGGTCCACAATGTTATCGCTGTCCGAGTCATGGCGTTGAGTGTGTGTTGGTGAAGTGTCGGATTCTGGACTAGCTGTAGCAAACTGTCCCTCGGTTAATCTACTTTGCCTCGTTCGAATAGTACCAGATAGTTGCCTGTTTTGTCCCCTTGGACCAGGATTACTCTCAATGTCCCCGCATGACAGAAGACACAGAACCAAAGCAAGCCGTATAAAGGCGCTCACCGTCACTTTGTCCTTGATTCCAATATGGCGTCCACTGCACGTCTTCGCTTGCCTGGGTTGAAGGAAATTTCCAATTCTCTGCCGCCATACCATCAATGTAACACCCATTTTATCCGCCACTGGACCCTTGAGTGGTCACAAGTACTATTTGACCGTCTTAAACTGGAAACTCTTGACAAAAGAGACTGAAAACTGGAGGTTTTCATGGAGCGGTCTCACACACGTGGCTCACATAGCTACGGTCAACAGCGTCCTTCCTAAGAGCTTTAAAATGAGCCCCCGAAGTGGTAGATCAGAAAAGAATTGTGGAAATTTCAGAGTCCGAATATTTGTCTCCGAGGCGCGTTCTACCTCATGAGGGAAAATGCCAAGAGGATTTGACCGGTTAAGAAGGGCTTGACTACGCAGTTTCTGCGTAGTCCCAAGATGAAGATTTTGATCAAGATGCACCGACTCAGACAGTCATTTTGGCACACTTTTTACTTAAAAATGTCACGCCGTGCAAGGAAGATAAACCTTTCACTTCTTTTGTGTTAGTCGTCTAAACAGTATTTAGCATGAGGGGAAATATGTCTGAAATAATGAAGCTCAGGTGTATATAGGTTGACTGTTTTCAAAGTTTATCGATGCCGTGTTGCATGTCTGCGAAGAGCCTGACATTGTACAGGTATCGAAAAATCTGTTTTGCCGAACAGAAAGTATTTTATTTTATTTCGTCCTTGCATAAAGTATTGATAGTTGTAATGTGGAGCACATTTAAACAACTATATCGACCTTATTCTAAGACGTTGCCTCCAATAAGCACACACACCCGTGTTAGCTCCCCTCTACAAATGAAAAATTCCATTATGATTCTAACAGATTCGTAATTTAATTTCCATGCTACCAGTTATATGGTGATCTCTAGGGGCATATATTTCATCGTAGTTTCATTTCATCTTATTGTTAAAAAAACACACGTACAAACTAAGGTGAAAATGGATCCGTTATTTCAACATAATTAAAGCGGCAAGCGTTGTTTTGTATGATTCAAAGTAAAATACCGGTGTTAACAGATTTTATCTGAACAAAACCTGAAGAAATAGTTTTCCCCTTTAAGGGCTCATCATATTTTTGTGGAATTCATCCAGGGAACTATTTAAATAATAACACATGAGAGCGAGGGCAATATCACGATTTATTGCCTGCCCTAGGGATGGTGGTCATGATCGAAATACTGATGATGCCCAAGCCGTAGGCGAGGGCATCATCAGTATTTCGATCATGACCACCAGCCCGAGGGCAGGCAAAAAATCGTGATATTGCCCAAGCTCTCATGTGTTATTATTTTTATTACACCGAACAAGCAAACATGCAAAGAAACAAAAACACAAAGACTTCTTCGAGTACAGTTCGCCTTCTGAGTCCGGACCTCAGCGTAAAATGTTGTCAGTGCCGAGTCTAGGGTTGCCGCTAAAGTTTGCCGATCTTCTCGGTGGCGCATCCAAATTTGTTGCTTGCATAGTCGCTGAACACAGAAATTGCATTCCTTGTTGCCATTTTCGTTCGTTTGCTGTTTACCTGCATCAAAATATCGTGTAACTGTGTCGATGACAGCTCTGCCTGACATTTCGCAGCCATAAGTTGCCAACTGCAAAGTACAACAAGCGAACGACAATTTGTTTTGCGCAGAAAGGATGCGAAGTAAGTAAAATGACGTCATCCATGTAATATCAAATGCAGAGGGCATCATCAAGTTCGCAGAGGGCATCATCACATTCGCAGAGGGCATCATCACGTTCTTTTACATGTCACGTGAGTCGTGTTTAACCAATGACAGTGCACGCTGAATGAGTGAGGTGTAATAAGACTGGTTATTTACCTTCTACTAATTAGAATTCGGCGCGCAGTCATTTATATGAATAAAACACTTAATGTCGTCGTTATATGATAAATTATTTTTAAATGCCCATTCTCAACATTTGCCTCGAGGTGTGTATTTGCATACGGAGCTCTAATTACGAAGTTGACAATTGCGTGTAATATATATAATTACTTTGTGAAAGAACGTTTGAATGCTTTGTTGATCAAAATGAATGTTAACATTGTCTGATGCACAATGCTAAAAGCTTGATGCAATGGCAAGCGGACAGAGAGACCGTGTACGTCAAAAAATTTGCCTGTTATGGATTGTATTTGTGTGTTTTGGACACGTGTTGGTTAGTGTGAGCGAAGGTAAGCAACAATTCTTTCATTGGTCACCACACACAATGACTTCCTCCAAGTACAATGAAATTTGCGTCTTGACGACTTAAATGTATTGATACACGCTGTAAAACTGTTTATCCATTAATCTCACGAGCTGCAAATCTTCAAATGGTTTCACTTTACACTTTCCGTTTCTTCCAAGTATATGAAACTTATGACAAGACGACTGAAACGCATCTTAATACAAAAGAATATGATAATATTCTGGAGGTTTCGAACTCGCAATAGACGTATATATTCACCCTACAGAGAATTCAACATCCAAATCATTATCCATTCTAAGTTATGTTATACACCATCCAATCCCATGAACTACATGTAATATTGTAGCAAGAATCAACGAAAAACGTTCAGTCAGACAAAGTAACAAATGTGCAGAATATATACATTACCTACACGCAGATTCACAGTGATAAGACTTGTAAATTGCTGAAGAAAGTGAGAGATGCCAACTTAGTTGCCATCAATGATTTTAAATCCACCTTTTGACATACAAGATTAAGGGAGCCGTCATAATTTACGGCCTGGAGGTAATCGGAGTAATTTCATCGGAAATTCGAAAATTTTGAGTAACCACCCTGCCAACCATGATGAATTTGAGTAACTCCCTCTCCAAGTAAGAAATTTTGACTGGTCCTCCCTTAGAAAAGTCAGATACCGATATATGTAAAATTTATAAAATAAATGTAAAGCAATAGTAAAAACCTTTGACATCCTGGTTTACCCGGCTGGATTATCGTTGGTTTTCTCATAAAAAAAGTGAAACCATTAAAACAAAATTCAAGGTGACAACAAAATAAAGATATAAAAGCTCACGATATAACTAGTATCCAACAATATAGTATTTTTTAATTTCGATGGGTATAATGACAGGGTTGTCACTAGGATAGCTGACTGCGCAGAATTTGACATTTCTAGGGGAAGAACGTGCGAGAAGCTGAGGGGAAAAGTGTCAGAGGGGGTCTCCTCTATCTTGTACTGAAAACTTTGAGAAATTGATGTGTGCAATGGTGCAGCACTCTGGTGCAATCTAATTTGTTTTTTTTTTTCATTAAGTTAAACCCTTAAAACACCCCAAAGGGGAGGGCACGAGACGGGGTCTCCCCTCTCGTATTAACATTTTGAGAAATTTGTGTGTAATGGTGCAATCAGAGAGAGATGTTTCAATGTTTTATACCCTCGGTAAAACTATTTGAAAATGACATTCAACACAGATATTTTAATTATATTTTTTGCATGATCAGTGTTTAGGTCACAATATTCAACAACTAAACAATGACAATACATGTTGTTCACTAAAGTTAGTTCTTAGTCGCGCAGACATTGAAGACCAAAGAATATGCAGGAATGGAAAAAAATGACCTTTTTAATGTCAAAAAGGTTATTGATCTGAAATCAATTAAAATCTATGTGTTTGTGATAATAAAGGGTGAATTCACAACACTCCAGATCTTGTGAAAAAAATGAGAAATTGATGTGTGCAATGGTGTACTCTTGTGCAATCTGAAAGGTGTGTTTAATTTGTCTTTTACTTGTGAAACTGCCGGACACCCAAAGGGGAGCGCATGAGAGGGGGTCCCCCTCTTGCATCGACAATTTTGAGAAATTGACGTGTAAAATGAACATGTGAGAGGCTGAGGGGAAAGTGTCAGAAGGGGCTGTCCCCTATCCTTCATGGAATATTTTGAGAAAGTGGTGTGTGCAATGGTGCAGCACTCTGGTGCAATCTGAGGGGTGTTTTCAATTTGTTTTTTTTTTCACACATAAAACTGTCAGAACACCCCATGGGGGAAGCTAGACAGGGGGTCCCCTATCTCATCGAAACTTTTGAGAAAACGATGTGTGAAATGGTGCAAACTGAGAGGTATTTAAAATGATTTTGCTCAAAAAATTTAGTAACATCCCTTCTTCCACTCTACATTTTGAGCAACCCCCATGAAGTTTTCTATTTTTAGTGGCCCCCTCACAAGAATTCCTCCGACCCCAGGGCCGTTAATAATGACGGCCCTCCAAGTCACACCGACGATGATGCCTTATTTTCTACGCGCTCAGTTGTTGACGAGTACATACCAATATTAGGTTCTTGCGTTGTATTTTTAATCCAAAAAATGGTCCAAATAAATCAGAAACTAAAGCCTAGATTGATATGTTGGCAGCAATCAAGATCGGAATGAAGTTGGCAAAAAGTGTGTATTGGAATTAGCATTTTTACAATTACAATAAGCCTTCAAAGTGTCACAAAGTGTCAAATCTAGATTCTTAACATAAACCTGTGCAATTTATGTACGTTCGTCAAAATATCCTCACTACTGGACAGGAATTTGGTCTAAGAGAAGTGCAAGTTTTAATTTTGTCCCGGGGTTCCAATTGTAAATTATGGGCAATCCATCCTACGAAAAGGAAAACATTACTTCCTTTCTTGCTTATACTCCGAGCATCAAACTAACGGAGAAATTATATTGGGTACTATATCAAGTTATCGAAGTATTGTGCGTAACTGACGGCGGATACAATATCATCGATGTTTTGTGTCCATTGCGAGAGAGCAAAGTGCGTGTAACTGGCACGCTCTATATCCAATACGTTTTTACGGCTTGGGATCCAGATGTAACGACTAACACAGTCACATTGGCACTCTTATTTATAAAACAAGTCACACTATGGAAGGGAGATAAACCTTTCACATGTGTTGTGATAGTCGTCTAAAAACAGTCAAACTCAGATCATATCGCAGAACGTGCTAATGTTTGAATCAGAAAACCGATAACACGTACGTGGCTCCGTATGGGTCCCAAAAAGTGTCTCAGAACATTGGCTTTTTCTTCAGGAGTTTTTACGGTTCAGCCTTTCCCCAAATGCCATTTCCCTTCACTGACCAGTCAAAAGCAGGCGACAGAATTTAGCAGCGAAGGGAATATATGTCTGAAATAATAAAGCTTGGCCGGGTAAAGGTTGTCTGTTTATCTATTACGTTTTGCATGTCTGCTAAGTACGTGACATTGTACATGTATCGAAAAAAGTGTTTTGTCGAATAGAAAGTATTTTCCTTAATATTATCTTAGAATAAATCATTGGTATTTGTAATGTGAAACACATTAAAATACATTAAAATAATGTAAAACACATTTTAAGAGCAATATCGACAATGTTCCGAGAGGTTGTCTCTGATAAGCATACACAGCTGTATTATTTTCACTCTACAACTGAAAACGTGCATCATAATTTTAACAAATTCGCCACATAATTTCCTTTGTTAAGTTTCAGCGTATTCTCCAGAGGCTGATATTACATCATTTTGTAAAAATACACACAAACAAAGATGAAAATATATCCTCATTATAAAATTATTACAATCGGGAGCATTGTTTAGCATGATTCAAAATGAAAGACAAGTATTAATTAATTTTATCTGAACAAACGTAGAAGCAACAGTTTCTCTTTCATGGGCTCGACACATTTTTGTAGATTTCATTCGTGAAAAGACGGCTGTAAGTTGTACTTCTACCAATTACAATTCAGTGAGCAGTCATCTAAATGTTTCGACATTGAATGTCGTCGTTCTGCGATTAATTTTGCCTGCGTATTCTTCACATTGACCTCAATGAGTCACCTTTTAAAGGATCATAGTTCAAGATAGTGTGTTTTTGCATACTAGGAGCTATAAGTTGACAATTTCATCTAATAATCTTTATGGCCCGAGGTCGTACGGCGAAACGAACCGAGCTTGCGAGGGCCAGTACGCCGTACGACCAAGGGCCGCAAAAGCCGTATCGCGGCCGTAAAGGTTTTGTCATATACATTATGGAATTATAAATATGAGGTTCACATAATCTTCAACTTTGTTAAGGCTATAAAATGCGCGCGATATCACAATTTTATCGCGCTTTGTGTCAATTTTTCAGAAAAGCGATGGCCGCTTCCCGTCGCGGACTGACATATATATTAGACAGGTTTGACATATTTTCCCATGTACACGGAGCCGGCGTCGCGTATTTACGTGGAGACAGCTGTTTTCACGTAATTTGTAAACTTGTAAATTTATTTTCATTTTTAGGTATCAAAATATAGTATAAACTGTGAATCATTTATGCAGTTTGTTAGTTGGATACATGATAGTGACATCCTCAAATATATTCGTGTATTTTCGTTATTTTTATGTACAATTTCTTCGTTCGCGGCATACCGGACAACCATTGAACTATCCCTGTGATGCGGTAACAGACAACCGGGACCCAAGCCGAGCCGATCTATTTCTTGCGCGTGCCACACAAACGGGTGACGTAACTCGTCGCCAAAAATAATTTTTGCACGTGAACGTGTACGCCAACGGCAACCTGGATTCTACGCGTTCACGTTCACGTAAAACGTGTAGCCAAACCTGTCTAATGACATCATTTCTTTAGCTGCAGAATTCTAGAACGCGCAAAGCAACATGCGTACCTGTACGTGACCAAGAAAGATCCGGGCTTAAATCGAGGTGTAAGAAGACAAAAGCGTGATGTAAATTACAGGAACGCACTTAGTAGACACAGGATTTCACTAGAATTTAGAAATATAAGCCGATATCCCCGATGCAGCTCCACTGTCGCCACGCGCCACTACGATCTGGGCGAGCAGACATTTTCCTAATCTCTCGCTGGCTTTGTGTACGAATAGAACGTTTGTGGATAGCAACGCAACAAGTAAACAGAATCAAGATAGTTCAGAAATGCACGCGATTGCCCATATTTGGGCACCGGGCCGGGGTGTGATACGTTAAAAAATGCACGGGTCTGAGGGTGCTTTCTCCCATAGCTTTACACAGGCACGTGAATGTAGCTATATGATATTTTACATGCCTCGTACATCGATCGTCGCGCGCTCCATGGGATTCAATGGTGACTCGTCGATGACGTCGCCGGCCGCATAGTCATCATTTGACTGAAAGTGCGCCAGAACTCTCTTCAATTTGACAACTTTTTGATGCAAAAATGTTGAAATTTCATGTTTTGCATAGGAAATCCGATTTTGGGAAAATTCTGCAGAAAAATAATTGATAAACCGCATAACAGTAGTTTAAATATATCATTGCGCCATTCAATGATGAAAATCGTTCCATTTTTAACAGACTTTTGTCTGAGATGGAAATAAAGCATTTGATTATTATTTGCCAATAAATCTAAATATTTGGAGTGAAAACTGTAAGACAGGCATGTAATAAAAACATTTTAGCCCAAACAAGGGGCTATATACGCTCGGAGTAGGAGACAATTTGCCCTCCTTACGTCGGGCAAATAGTCACCTACCCTCGGGCACATAGTCCAATGTTTGGGCTGTAATATACAATATATATTATATCTTTATGAACGAAAGAATCAGTGCTTTGGGCGTCAAAAGGCATAATATTATTATTTTTTCTCCTTTTTTTATTTTTAAAATAAAGCCTGAGGTGATAAGTGCACAGTAATCTAGAGTGGAGTACAGTTGGTAAGAATATGCCTCGGATTTTGCTTTTAATTTTGTCTATGTACAAAACCGACTTCAGCGTGTCAAATCTAGATTCTTTACATAATCTATTGCATATTGTGCACGTTCGTCAAGAAATCGTCACTACTGGGCAGTTCACCAGAATTTGATTTAAAATAAGTGTAATTTTGTGCTGATATATCAATTTAAATTATCGGCAACCATTCAGACAAAAAGTTTAAGGAATTATTTCTGTACCTGCTGACACTCAAAGCAACACCGATAAAAAAGAAATAATGTAAGTGTATGGTCTCAAACTGTTGAATATGCAAGAATAGAAGTATTTGCCGTAACTTGAGGCGGATACAATATTTCTTATTTTTGTTTCTATAGCGAGAGAGTAAAGCAGGGGAAACTGGTACATTACTCATCCAATATGTTTTTATGAAGATTTTGATCAAGATGTACCGACTCAGAGAGTCACATTGGCACACTTACTTATCCAAAAAAGTCATGCTATGGAAGGAAGATAAAGCTTTCACTTCTTTTGTATTAGTCGTTTAAACACCGTCAAATTCAGAACGTATCACAGAACTTGCTACGATTTCAATCAGTAAACCGATGCCATGCACGTACGTGGTTCTGAATCGTGCCCACGAGTGTCTGAGAACATAGGCTTTTTCTCAAGGGACTTTTAACTCTTAGCGTTTCCATCAGTGCCACTTCCGTCCACTGAAGGAAACCGACAGTATTTAGCATGAGGGGAAATATGTCTGAAATAATGAAGAATACAGTGTCTTCATACGGCACCCAGTCACCTAGCGGAGAAGCAACAGACAGAACCGCTCGGCCAAACCCCCACTCTCAAAAAAAAGGCTATGTTGTTACATTTTTCTGACTACGACCTCTCCACACGTTTTAGAGTTCAGAAGCACTCACGCTCGCACACTCAACTATCACACATCGCACACAAACTTTATATCGAAGCAATGAGTACATACATCGCTTAACCTGGGCGAAAGATAGCCTCGGGGACAATTCTGTCAACCAGCTGAGCTATCAACCCTGGTCTCGGGTGGGTATAGGTTGACTGTTTTCAAAGTTTATAGATACCGTATTGAATGTCTGCGAAGAGTCCGGCATTGTACATGTATCGAAAACTCTGTTTTGCCGAAAAGAAAGTAGTTTGTTTTAATTCGTCCTACCATAAAGCATTGGTAGTTGTAATGTGAAACACATATAATAACTATATCGACCTTGTTCTAAGACGTTGCCTCCAATAAGCATACAGACTCGTATCAGCTTCCCTCTACAAATGAAAACTTCCATTATAATTCTAACAGAGTTAATTCTGCTTAATTTCCATGGTGTGAGTTTTTATTGTGATCTCTAGGGGCCTATATTTCATCGGAGTTCCATTTCATCTTATTATTTAAAAAAAACAAGTACAGACAAAGATGAAGACATATTCGTCATATCAACATAAGTAAAGCGGCAAGCGTCGTTTTGTATGATTTAATGTGAAATACAGATGTTAACAGATTTAATCTGAACAAAGCCTGAAGAAAAAGTCTTACTCTTCAAGGGCTTATCATATTTTTTTTGAATTCATCCACGATTCACGGAACCATGACTCGAAATTCATCTTCTACTTATTAGAATTCGGCGTGCTTTCATCTATATGAATAAAACACTTAATGTCGTAGTTATGTGATTAATTATTTTTAAATACAAATTCTTCACATTTGCCTCGAGGTGCCCCATTAAAGTATTGTAAATAAAGAAAATGTGTATTTGCATATGTAGCTCTAATTACGAAGTTGACAATTGCATGTAATATATTTAATTACTTTGTGGAAGAAAGTTTGAATGCTTTGTTGATCAACATGAATGTTAACGTTGTCTGATGCACAATGCAACAAGCTTGATGCAATTCCAAAAAGACAGATAGACCATGTACGTAAAAACATTTACCTGTTATGGATTCTATTGTGTGTTTTGGACACGTGTTGGTTAGTATAAGCGAATGTGAAACACATATAATAATATATGAGCGAATTGGTCACCGCACACAATGTCTATTTCCTCCAAGTATAATGAAATTAGCGTCATGGCGACTTAAATGTATTGATATAAGCTGTAAACGTGTTTATCCATCCATCTCACGTGCTGCTAATCTTCAAATGGTTTCACTTTACACTTAAGACAAGGCGACAGAAACGCATCTTAATACAAAAGAATATAATGATGTTGTGGAGGTTTCTAACTCGCAACAGACGTATATATTCACCATACAGAGAATTTAACATTCGATTCGTCATCCATTCTGAATAATGATGTATACAATCCAAACTCATGAGCAATTATTGTAACAAAAATCGTCGAAAAACGTTCTGTCAGACAAAATGACAAATATGCAGAATAATATACATTACCTACATGCAGATTCAGAGTACAAAGATGTGTAAATTGCTGAAGAAAGTGAGCGGTGCCAACTTAGTTGCCATCAATTAATTTTTAATCCACCTTTTGACATACAAGATTAAGGGAGCCTTCATTTTTTACGGCCTGAAGATATTTGGAGGAATTTCAGCTGAAATTCCGAAATTTGAGTACCCCCTCCAACCATGATGAATTTGAGTAACTCCCTCTCTAGCTAAGAAATTTTGACCGACCCCTTCCCTTTGAAAAGTCAAATACGAATATTTGTAAAATTTAAAAAATACATGAGCAGCGTGATCTTTCAAATTCTTTCGCATAAAAAAGGTGAAACCAACAATATGAAATTCAATGTGACAACAATATACAATCTGGTGTAAAAGCCCACGTTATAACTAGTATCCAACAATATAGTATTGTTTAATATGGATAGATATCATGACAGGGTTTTCACTAGGATAGCTGACTGCGCAGAATTTGACAGTACCAGGGGAAGAACATGCGAGAAGTTGAAGGAAAGAGTGTCAGAGTGGGTTTTTCCCTATCTTGCATGGAAAATTTTAAGAAATTGATGTTTGCAATGGTGCAGCAGTCTGTTAAAGTCTGAGAGGTGTTTTAATTTATTTTTTCACTAAGTAAAACCCTTAGAGCAACCGAAGGGGGAAGCTCGAGATGGGGTCTCCGCTCTCGTGTAAAAAAGGTGAGAAATCGATGTGTAATGCTGCAATCTGAGAGGTGTTTCAATTTTTATGCCCTCGGTAAAAGTGTTCAAAAATGACGTTAAACACATATATTTTTATTACATTTTTGCATGATCAGTGCTTAGGTCACAATATTAAACAACTAAACGAGGACAATACATTTTGTTAAATACAGTTCTTACGTTAGTTAGCCTGAGATTGAAGACCAAAGAATATACAGGAGTGGAAAACATATGACCTTCTTCATGTCAAAATGGTTATTGATCTGGAATCAATGAAAGTATATGTTTTTTATCACAACACTTCAGTTTTGTCCTAGATCCTGTAAAAAAAATGAGAAATTGATGTGTCCAATGGTGCGGTCTGGTGCAATCCGAGAGATGTGTTCAATTTGTTTTTTAATAGTAAAACTGTAAGAACACCCTAAGGGGAGAGCACGAGAGACGGTCGCCCTCTCGCATCGAAAATTTTGAGAAACTGATGTGCAAAATGAACATGCGAGAGGCTGAGTTGGAAAGCGTCAGAAAGGGCTCTCCCCTATCTTGCATGGAAAATTTTTAGAAATTGATTTGTGAAATGGTGCAGCAATCTAGTGTAATCTTAGAGGTTTTTCTATTTGTTTTTTTTCACGAATAAAGCCGTTAGAACACCCAAGGGTGAGAGTAAGAGAGGGTCCCCATCTCGTATCGAAACTTTGACAAATCGATGTGTGAAATGGTGCAATCTGAGAGGTATTGCAATTGATTTTGCTCAAAATATTGAGTAACCTCCCTTCTCCCACTCTACATTTTGAGCAACCCCTCTTGAAGTTTTCAATTTTTAGTGCCCCCCTCTCACATTCCTCCGACCTCCAGGTCGTAAATATGACGGTTCCCCAAGTCACACAGACGATAATGCTGCATTTTCTACGCGCTCAATTGATGAAGAGTATATACCAATATTAGGTTCTAGCGTTGTATTTTCAATCCAAAAACGGTACAAATAACATATAAACTAAATCCTACGGTGAAATGTTAATAGCAATCCAGATTGGAGTCTAATTGGCAAAAAGTGTATCTTGGAATTAGCATTTCTAAATATAAAATAAGCCTTCAAAGTGTCCCCGTGTCAAATCTAAATTCTTTGCTTAAACCAGTGCATGTTATGCACGTTCGTTCTTCAAGACATCTTTACTACTGGACAGTTCATCGGAATTTGGTCTAAGAGAAGTGCAAGTTTAATTTGTGCTGATGTTCCGAGTGTAAAGTATGGACAACCTATCAAGCAAAAAGTAAAACATTACCTTTCTGGATTATACTCTAAGCATCAGGATAACGGATAAATTATATAGGGTATTGTGTCAAGCTTTTGAATTGATCACAGAAGAAGTATTGTGCGTAACTGACGGCGGATACAATATTTCCCATGTTTGTGTCCATAGCGAGAGAGTAAAGCGGGTGTAACTGTCATGCTCTATATCCAATATGTTTATACGCAGCTTGGGATCCAGATGTAACGACTCAGACAGCCACATTGGCACTCTTAATTATAAAAAGTCACACTATTAAAGGAAGATAAACTTTTCACGACTGTTGTGGCAGTCGTCTTAATACAGTCAAACTCAGATCGTATCGCAGAACGTGCTAGATTTGAATCAGAAAACTGATGAGACGTACATAGATCTGTATGGGTCCCAAAAGTGTCTCAGGACATTTTTTTTTCTTCACGGGTTTTTTACGGTTCAGCCTCTCCCTCAATGCCATTTCCCTCCACTGACCAGTGAAAAACCAACAGCATTTTGCATCAAAGGGAATATTTCGGAAATAATAAAGCTCAGAAAAGGTTGTCTGTAAGTTTATCGATTACGTGTTGCATGTACGTTATATCAACTTAATTAAAATTGGAAGCGTTGTTTAGCATGATTCAAAATGAAATACAAGTATTAATAAATTGTATCTTAACAAACATAGGAGAAACGGTTTGCTCGGTCATGTGTCAACATATTTTTGTAGATTTCATCCGTGGAAACAAGACTGTGCGTTGTACTTCGACCAATTCAAATTCAGTGAGCAGTCATCTAAATGTGGCCAAAATTGAATGTCGTAGTCATACGATTAATTTTACATTCAAGCTTCTTTCCATACAAATTTTGACTTGGCTACTATCCGGTTCAGGCCCCGAGAACCTGATAGCCACCACGTCTATGAATATTCAGCGTGAACGAGGGCGATGAATCTACAAAGAATGCTTCGGATAAGTCTGGCAGGAACGCAAAAAAATCATCTCCACTTTATCCCAAATTCTACACTTGACTCTTCTAAGTATTTCTCTGCACTCCCGCCTGGTCAGTCCACAATGACTGGATTTTCAGCAGTTGAGAACGGCGACACCAAACGATGTGTCAATTGTCCATTTATTTGAAACGGATACTAGCAAAATATTAAAAGTACATGTTATGTTGTAAAATACCAAAGGCACCATTTTTGGTCGAAAATGAAAAGAAATTTGTTGCGACAAACTATAATTTCGAGTATTTATGCTCCACAGTCCCTCAAACTACGGACATACACTAACGCGCTCGCGTATGTCCGTACGCTCAAAGCTGACATTGTATGGTATGCATTAGACGTCAGCGACGAATGTTACGCTTGCGATCGTGTCGATCGGTACAACGATATGACATGTATCAATGGTCCAGTTCAAGTGACTTGAATGACTACAAAACTTATGTTTTCTCCATTGTAATGGAAAAAGGTCCGGCATTCACAGGTGCAGAACATTTCGGCCATAACAATAAAACAAAAACTGACCAACTTCGCCTGTTTGTAAGCGCTGGCGTTCCCGGGGACAAGGATTCGCTCATCCCGTACCCCGGCATGTACCTCTATCCCGCCTTTGTACTCAGCCGACGGTTAACTGTTTTTATCTTTTATCTAATGTAAGCCTAGTATATCCATGTGAGATATATATGTGGTCAAATTTTGATATATTGTAGTCTAATGTTGATATGCTGACTTATTCACTATATCAAATTACAGACAAACAGAAGAAATGTTCACATGCCGGCTAGCCCCTGGAACGCCGAGACGGAGGCTGTACGCAACGCACGGCTAACATTGCCGGCCAACTTCAAGAGTCATGTCTCAATTTTATCCATTCTCCTCAAATAAACCCGAGACGATTTTACTGACAGTATTACACTATTACAAAACAGTCTTGTTATGAGGGAGTGTGTATGCACTAAAGTTTTCGATTTCATAAACCAGAATTCAGATCTCTCTGTTCAAAAGACGAAGTTTCTCTTAAAACTCAACCAACAAGACCCAAATTATGATGATCGTTTTTTCTCATATGCCGTCGTAACAGCAGCCATAGCTCTCGTATTTTGCGACGGAAAAACTCTTTTTCCGTTGCATGACTCGGAGTTTCCCGTTGCGATCCATATTCGTCCGGGAAAAACGAGAGCTACGACTGCACAGATGAATGCCACCGCTTCCATGTTAAATAGACTTTCTAGTTATACTCGTTTAAAATATTGACTAAAGACTCGCTTCTTTGAGAAAGCATAGTCATGCGACACTGTGTAAAGCGCTAGTGACAATTTTCTTTATGCTTTGGATAGGTGATTGTGCTCTGCTCACGTCTGAAGTTGTACTAAAACTAGCGTTTTGGACCCGATAAACGAAATGTTATACTTGGTGGGGGTGTTCGTGATAAGTGGAACGGCGTTATAATGACACACACGTACTAACTCATTAACTTGGCATAAGCTCTCGCAGAAATTTGTATGGGAAAAAGCTGTCATGTACCCTATTATTTCTCACATTGACCACAAAAAGCAATCTTTTAAAGGATCAAAATTAAAGATGGTGATCTCTTCGTAGCAATCTAGAGTGGGGTATAGTTGGTAAAAAGTATGTGTTGGAATTCGCTTCAAATTTTGTCTATGTACAATCGGCCTTAAGAGTTCCAAATGTTGATTATTTAGATCAATCATTGCATTTCATGAACGTTCGTCAAGAAATCTTCACTACCGGGCAGTTCACCAGAATTTGGTCAAAAACAAGTATACCTTTATGCTGATGTATCAATTTCAAATTATTTACAACCAATCAGACGAAAAGGATAAAGAATTATTTCTGTACTTGCTAATACTCCAAGCAACACCGATACGGAAGAAATAGAGTAAGTGTATGGTGTCAAACTGTTGACGTTGACAGAATAAAAGTATTGCGCGTTACTTAAAGCAGATAAAATATTTCTCATTTGCGTCAATAGCGAGAGAGCAAAGCAGGTGGAACCAGCATGTTCTATATCCAATATATTTTATGTAGATTTTGATCACGATGTATCGACTCAAACAGTCACATTGACACACATATTTATCAAAACGTCACTCTATGGAAGCAAAATAAACCTTTCGCTTCTGTTGTGGTAGCCGTATAATCACAGTCAAATTCAGAACATATAACAGAATTTGCTAAGATTTGAATCAGAAAACTGATAACACTTACGAGGCTCTAAATAGTACCCACGAGTATCTTAGAACATTGGCCTTTTTCTAAATGGTTTGGATCGTTCAGCCTTTCCCACAATGCCACTTTCTTCCACTGAAGGCAACCAGCAGGTGGGTATAGGTTGACTGTTTTCAAAGTTAATCGATTACGTGTTGCATGTCTGCGAAGAGCCTGAAATTGTACAAGTATCGAAAAAGCTGTTTTGCCGAACAGAAAGTATTTTGTTTTATTTTGTACTAGTGTCATCACGTGAGGGAAGAAGCTGGATCTGACGACGAGTGTTGATGTAACTGGAACTTATTTATTGAATACGGAACCATGACTACGCCTAATAACGGCGCAGTCAACGATACATGAATCTGCCCGTGTGTCAGTCGGACCAAGTTAGTTTGTCCTCTGTTGAGTCTTGGTCACTCCACAGAGGAGTGACCGTGGTCCAAGTTCTCGTTTCGGTCAAAGTTCTAGTTTCTGAGTGAATGTCCTGTCTCGGTCACTCCACAAGACAGTGACCGTGGTTATCGGTCCTTGTTAGTTTGTACTTGAGTTAGTGTGTCCATTTATACAGTATCTTGGCTATGTCGGATACCGACGCCATAAAGAATATAATAAGACAATACTTTGATTTACCGAAATTAGAAAATATTACAAAAGTAGAAATTATCACTTGCCCGTGCGTGGCTTGCTACAATTCTTTTGTTTCAAACCCATGCCATGAATAAATTAAATTGATAACAACGGCTCAATATTACGATTGGTTGAAACAAAATAGAACATAGGGGTAGTACGCAGAATACCTCCATGAGAAAATAAGTTACTGGGTAATTGTTTTAAATGTGTAAAAGAGCGAGATCATGTTGGCGATACTGTGCTGGTATTTCGTAGCGCCAGCATTGTTAGAGAATAAACAAAGAAACGTCAGCTTGATCACTTGCGTCCAAGAACGCTAATGTATTGTGAGCGTGAAATATTACTATTCTGGAAGACTATTACACTAGCATACAGCATTGATAGTTGTAATGTGAAACGCATTTTAATAATTATATCGATCTTGTTCTAAGATGTTGCCTCCTATAACTATACTTGTGTCAGCTTCCCTCTACGAATGAAAACTTCCATAATAATTCTAACAGATTCGCCATTTAATTTCCATGGTATTAGTTTTATTGTGATCTCTAGGGACTTATATTTCATCGGACTTTCACACTGCATGAAAACCCAATAATTCAGATAAATTCACATTAATGAGTTGCCTGTATTATAGAATAATACACGTGAATTCACATGAATTCACATGAATACAGGCTTGCTGAATAAAAGAAATGGATTCTTGACTGTATTCATCTGTATATGCACTATTCAGCTAAAATACAGGCAATAATACATGTTAATACAGTAAGTATTATAGGGTTTTTATGCAGTGTCAATTCATCTTGTTATTAAAAACACACGTACAAACTAAGGTGAAAATGGATCCGTTATTTCAGCATAATTAACGTGGTAAACGTTGTTTTGTATAAATCAAAGTGAAATACTGGTATTAACAGATTTTATCTGAACAAACCCTAAAGAAATAGTTATCCCCTTCAAGGGCTCATCATATTGTTGTGGAATTCATCCACGGAAACATGACTGGAAATTCATCTTCTACTATTTAGAATTCAGCGAGCAGTCATCTACATGTATTAAACACTGCAGGTCGTCAAAATGCGATTAATTATTTTTATATGCGTATTTTTTGTATTAGCCGCAAGGTGCCCCTAATAAAATATCGTAATTGAAGAATTTGTGTATTTGCATATTTTAAGTAGCTCTAAATTACGATGTTCACAATTTTATCTAATATATCTAATTAATTTGTGAAAGAACGTTTGAATGCTTTGTTGATCAAAATGAATGTTAACGTTGTCTGATGAACAATGCAACGAGCTTGATGCAATGGCAAGAGGAGAGAGCCCGTGTCAAAAAATTTACCTGTTATGGATTCTATTTGTGTGTTTTGGACACGTGTTGGTTAGTTTGAGCCAAGGTAAGCAACAATTCTTTCATTGGTCACCGTACACAATGTCTATTTCCTCCAAGTACAATGAAACTTGCGTCATGACAACTTTAATGTATTGATTTCTGCTCTAAATATTTTTATCCATCGAATCTCATGAACTTCAAATCTTCAAATGGTTACAGTTTACACTTTCGATTTCTTCAAAGTAAATGAAACTTAAGACAAGACGACTGAAAAGCATCTGAATACAAAAGAATATGATAATGATCTGTAGGTTTCGAACTCGCAACACACGTATATAAACAACCTACAGAGAATTCAACATCCGAATCGTTAGTCATTCTCAATAATGTTTTACAGCAGCCAAACTCATGGGCTATTATTTTAGCAAGAATCGTAAAAAAAAGTTAAGTCACACAAAACGGACAAATATGCAGAATACTATACATTACCTACACGCAGATTCAGAGTGCATACCTACACGCAGATTCAGAGTGCAAAGACGTGTAAATTGCTGAAGAAAGTGAGAGATGCCAACTTAGTTGCCATCATTTTTTTAATCCACCTTTTGACATACAAGATTAAGGTAGCCGCCATTATTTACGGCCTGGAGGAGATCGGAGGAATTTCATCGGAAACGCCGAAATTTTGAGTAACCCTCCTACCAACCATGATGTATTTGGGTAAGCCCTTTCTAAAT
>LD384899.1:24520-36785 GCA_001465055.1 Ptychodera flava
AGTCAAATACCAACATTTGTAAAATTTACAAAATACATGTACAGCAATAGTAAAAGACCTTTCAAATCCTGGCGTAACCTGCTAGATTATCGTTGGTTTTCTCATGAAAAAGATGAAATCAACGAAATGAAATTCAAAGTGACAACAAATTAAAGATATAAAAGCTCACGCTTTAACCAGTATCGAACCATATAGTATTGTTGAATTTGGATGGGTATTATGACAGGGTTTTCACTAGGATAGCTGACTGGGCAGAATGTGAAAGAACCACGGGAGGAACATGCGAGAGGCATAGAGGGCAACTGTCAGAGGGGCTGTCACTGTCCTGCATGGAAATATCTGAGAAAATGATGTGTGCAATGGTGCAGCAGTCTGATGCAATCTGAGAGTAGCTTAAATTTATTTTTTCACTAAGTAAAACCGTTTGAACACCTCAAGGGGGAGAGCAAAGATGAAGTCGGCCCTATCGTATCGAAAATTTGGAGAAAATGATGTGTGTAATGCTGCAATCTGAGTGCGGTTTCAATTTATTTTGCACTCTGTAAAACTGTTTGAAAATGTCATTGAATATATATTTTTATCACATATTTTTGCATGACCAGTGTTTACGTCACAATATTCAACAACTAAACAACGACAATATATTTTGTGAAATGCAGTTTTCAGTTTGCCAGAGATTGAAGACCAAAGAATATGCAGGAATTGAAAATATGTGACCTTCTTTATGGTAAAACGGTTACTGAACTGAATATGTCTTTGTGATAATAAAGGACGAATTCCTAGCAATTCAGTTTTGTCCTAGATCCTAGAAAATATTTAGAAAAATATGTTTGCGATGGTGCAATGTGGTGCAATCTGATTTTTTTTCAATTTGTCTTGTACTACTGAAAGTGTTAGAACATCCAAAGGGGAGAGCACAAGAGGGGGTCTCTCGCATCGAAAATTTTCAGAAATTGATGTGTGAAAAGAACATACGAGAGGCTGAGGGGAAAGGTGTCAGAGGGGGCTGTCCCCTATCTTGCATGGTAAATTTTGAGAAATTGACGTGTGAAATGGTGCAGTAGTCTGGTGCAGTCGGAAAGGTGTTGTTAATTTATTTTTTAATTATAAAACCGTTAGATATTCCAAAGGGGAGAGCTCGATAGGGGGCCCCCCTCTCGGATCGGACATTTTGAGAAATCGATGTGTGAAATAGTACCGTCTGAGAGGTATATATTTAAATTTATTTTGCTCAAAAATTGTGTAATCCCCTCTTCTTTTTCTCTGCCTTTGAGGAGCCCCCTCGAAGTTTTTATTTTTAGTGACCCCTCTCACATTCCTCCGACCACCAAGGCCGTAAATAATGGCGGCTCACAAAACCACGTCGACAATAATGCTGTATCTTCTTTGCGCTCACTTGTTGACGAGTACTTAAAAATGTTTAGTTCTTGTGTTGTATTTTTAACCCAAAATGGTACAAATAAAATATAAACTATATATGGTGATATGTTAACAGCAACCAAGAATAGAAAATAGTTGGCAAAAAGTGTATCTTGAAATTAGCATTTTTAAATATACAATAAGCCTTCAAAGTGTCAAAGTGTCAAATCTAGATTCTTTGCATAAACCAGAGCATATTCTGCACGTTCGTCTAGATATAAACAAAAAGTGAAACATTATTTCCTTTCTGGATTATACTCTGACAATCAAGATAACGGAGAAATTATAGAGGGTATTGAATCAAGCAGAAGTATTGTGCGTAATTGGCGGCTGATACAATATTTCCCATATTTGTGTCCATAGCGAGAGCAAATTGGGTGCTTCTGGCACGCTCTATATCCAATATGTTTATACGCAGCGTGGGATCCAGATGTATCGACTTTGTGAAAATAAGGTCAAGAATAATTTGGTATTTCCAACGTGTAGGACTACTCCAAAACCATATCTAAATAGTAGATCTTTAATATGAGTAGCCCAGGTAGTTCTACCCGCGTCGTGTAATCGTTTTAACATTTCATAGCATACTTTGGCTGTCTTTTTTCAACAATTTTCAATAATTTTAACAATAAGAAATACATCTCTTGAAATAAAGACAACATAACGGCAACCTGCCACATTTCCTAAGAACCGTTTGGTTGTTTACACTGCTGTTCATACCTAGTAAGAATGTACAGAATCTTATATATAGACGTTCAATGATATCGAAGTATTCGTAACCCCCCTCCACTTAACTGCCATAACAAATAGCATGAACAATTACATAGTCATAAAGTTTAAAAGCGTTATTAGTACTAAATCCCCCAAGTTTTTCATAATCGACTGTATTAAAAAGAGGCCCTTTAAACCTTTTGATGCAAGATTTCTCTTTGCCGGTGTCCAGATATGTGGTCACTCTCGGAAAACCGAATACGTCGCTCTGCAAAAACTAACTTAGTTTTTCATAACAAAGCAATTATTTTGACCCAAACTACGTTCATGACTTGCATATACTAGTCTGGAACCATGGGTATTGGTGTCATGGCATGGCATGGAGAGCAGTCATCGGCAGGTTTTACAACCGAAAGTTGGCGAACGGTGTCGATTGAACCGTACACGTCTAACACAAAATGGTCCCATGCAAACGAGCTATTTTACAGATGTGTGTGTTGCTTCATTGTCCTTAGCTATGTGCTGCTAGAGACACGTAGCATAGTGGCATCACTGTACAGCACACAGGCATGGATGCAGGAAGTCATTGGACAGACAGACATGAATGCAGAAACCAAATATGATAACCTCAATCACGGACTTTATTTCACCAACTTTCACTTTTTAAGCAACGGAGAAGTTTTATTCTGAAGTAATGGCGGCCCCGCAACTAGTCCGACTTCTTCAGTTTTGTGGGGACGTTGAGCTGAATCCAGAGCCAGAAACGAGAAAACAGGCAACTTGTCGGCAAGTGCTACAGTCATCCCGCCGAAAAGTGCACCGCCAAGTCATCAGTATGGTTCTGTAAGACTAATCCTGAAATAGTCAGGTGTAAAATTTACTTACGGACATTCAAAACGAAATGAAAACCTTGACATGAGGACTGAAAGCAGATTTAACTGACACGAGAAAGGAAATTGGTAAAATTAATGACTCTGTATCAACTCTCCATGAAAACCACAATAAACTTCTCGAAGAAAATAAGTACTTAAGGCAGAGAATAGAACGGTTGGAAGTCAACTGCAACAAATTAAGAGGTTACATCGGTGGAAATAACCTAATTTTCCAAGGCATACCTGAAAATGAAAGTGGAAAGGAAACCTTGGAAGAGTGCTAAGAAAAGATAAGATATGCGCTGAAAGAGGAACTTGATATCAAGAACGCCTTCGATCAGTCTGCAATAGGCATCGAAAGGGCTCATAGATTGCTAGATCGTGCTGCTACCAATAATCCGGGTCGTGTTATCGTCAAATTCGTGTCGTACAAGGTTTTTGCTTTTTAGTTACAGAAAAGCATAACGCTGATTGAAAACTCAAATCTCAAGATCAAGGAAACTTTTCACCTATAGTTCGTGCTAAACGCCGTAAGCTATCACCATACCTGCAGAAAGCTATCGATGAGGGGAAAAGAGCGACATAATTTACGATACGCTACTGATAGAAGGAGAAAGATACAAGTTTGACGAAGAAAAACGGACAATTATGAAATTAAAGGAACTGGCCAGGCCTGGAAGATAGTAAACCAAGACAGAGAAGATGGACATAAAACAGAAAGTTGTCAGTTGTATCATGGAATGCCAGCGGTCTCCAAACGTATCTTAATAATTATAAAGTTAAAAACTTTTTATCGAATTTGATGTAATTGGAATTTGCACGACTTTAGCTAAATCGGGCACTGAATTTGATTATTTTTGACTGGTTATGTTGCTTTTCTACATGCCGGCAACGGCGTTCGAATATAGGTAAAATTTTCGGGTGGAGTAAGTGTTACGTGATAAAAACGAACAAAAGGTGAACTCAGCAGATTGCTTTTAGAAAGGAATTTATTACACAAATTAAAACTAATCGCTAAGTCAGGGATAGAATACAAACTGTAAAAGTGTACAGGCTACTTATCTCAGCTGGGGCGGCAAAGCTCCAAAGTCAGACAGTGGGGCAGACCAATGTAGTCCTTTAGCTGGCTTGCAAGCTTGAGGTTGCACAATGTCCACAGTATAAATCCAGGGTGGCAGTGAAGGTCTTGAAAAGTCTTGAAATTAATACTGCTGCAGTTTCCTAAGTAACACGCAAGAGACACGATTCAAAATGTCTGACTGAAAGCTGTGCTTGTACCCATAATTATACTCAAGTGGTTAAATAAGAAAATATAAGAACAATCTAGAACTTCTATTGACATGCTAATTATTGCTCTAAAATGATCTCCCTTACACAACTAATTAAATTCCCAGAACATTCAAAACATGAGTAATTAAATTCAAGGTCGTGGGGTCGTGAGGGACAGTAACCTTGATAATGTTCTAGACTAATTAAACTCAGGTCATGAGTGAGGGGGAAAATGACCTACATAAAATAACTATCTTTGTAAAATCAAATCTATTTCCATATGTCAAAAGAATTCCTAGTGTTGATGACACAGTATTTTTAGTTCTTTGTAAAAATTTGTTAAATCATACACGTGATGTGTTAATTTGGCGTGGGTATATTCCGCCAGAAGGCTTACAAATTTACAACACTGAGGAACCAAATTGTATCTTGCGTCTAGAAAATTACCTTGAAGATATTTTTGTAAAGTGTAATACACATGATATAATTTTAGCTGGAGATTTTAATGCTTGTGTCGGAAATCTCCAGGATTACACAACTGATGATTCAGATGTAAATGAGCGCGCTTTATTTGATTACGTGGTGGATCATTTTGAGTTAGGTACAATTTCGAAAGACGACGTAGATAATGATTTTGGTAGAAGTCTTGTTGAATTGGGTAGATGTGCATCTGTTAAATGGTTGCTTTGAAGTTGACAAAAATAGTGAATATATATGCACAGCAAATCAAGGAACAAGTATTGTAAATTACATCATTACGTCAAGCTCACTTTTGTATAACATTGTTAATTTCATGGTAAATACATTTGATCTCTCAGACCATTTCCCTATACACTGCGAGTTATCTTTTACCTCGAATTAAAATGCTGTCATCGATCGGCAAACGAGATTACGGTTTCACCTTATAGTAACAACATTTGAAAGCCAGAGTTGGCTGAAGAAATACTATTTAATCTGCAAAGCGAAGCGACCCGACTATTGTTCAGAAATTATTCACATGAAGTCGAAAACAGAAATGTAACTAAGGCTCTTTTCGTTCTAAATGACATATCTGATGCATGTATAGACATGAAATTACTTGTTTAAGGTATTAACCCCAGTCACAAAAGAAAAGCTGTTGAACCTTGATGGGATGATGAGTGTTTAGAAACGAGGAAGGAAAAATTTTAGCTGCTCCAGAAATTCAAATTAATTATCAAATAATACCCTGGATCTTGCCAATTACAAATTAGTTAGAAATCAGTATAAAAATGTTTTTAAAGCAAAATTAAATTCATATAAGGAACAACAAGGAGATTTACTTGTGTTATTACGTAATGACTCTAGAAGGTTTTGGGGTGTAATTAAGAAGCTGCGGGGTACATCTTTTGGATATCAGTCTAACATTTCACCAACACAATGGTACAATTATTTTAATGATGATGGGAATTTGGAGATACTGAATTTATTAATGGCATTGGTAGAGAACTATGTAGACACGATAAAAAATATTCATTCAGTGGAGATGACATTCCTTTACCTGTAAATCAAGCAATTACTATTCACGACGTTCAGGAAGCAATCAAAAGCTTACAAAATGGAAAAGCACCTTGCTTTAACTTTTTTGTATCCGAAATATTTAAACACTCTTTACATATTGTTGCTCCTTATCTTTTTCAACTTTTCAATGTTATTCTCAGTTTTGGTACTTTTCCAACAAATTGATGTAAAGGTTTATCTGTCCACTACATAAGAAAAGACCGACCACTGAAGAATTACTCTGTTATCAGTGTGTAGCAAATTTTTACCAAAATTCTTAATTCCAGGCTTGCACAGTGGGCTTCTGAGAACAACAACAATAATGCAGCACAATCAGGTTTTGGAAAAGGCTTTTCCACTGTTGATCAAATCTTTCGTCTACAATCCATTGTTCAAAAATATATCACGATTAGAAGTTGACATTTCTATGTTATTTTCATTGATTTTTCAAAAGCGTTTGACAGACTAAATCACATTTCGCTATGGTATACACTGATTACACATGGAATTAATGGCAAAGCATCAAGAGTTTTACGTTCTATGTACTAGTAAAGTAAATCTTGTGTTAGACGTAAAATGGCTTTACTGCTTACTTTAGTTGTAATAATGGTACCAGGTAGAGTTGCATGTTCAACCCATTCTTATTTACACTTTTTAAAAACGAGCTTTCAAATTACATGGGTAGTGAATCAAGAGGCACCTTTATAAATGAAGAATTTCCTTCAGTCGGGATTCTTTTGTATGCAGATGACGTTGGTGAAGCAGCGGACTCGCTCATTCGACTGCAATGTAAGCTTAATCAATTAGATAGGTTTTGTAAACAATGGGCCATGCAAATAAATCTTGGCAAGTCAAAAATAACCCATTTTTCGTATATTTAGAAATGGGGGTTTTCTACGAAATTACGAAAAATGAGTCCTTGGTTGATCTAGAGTGGAAGTAGTTAAAAACTACAACTACCTGGGCCTTACAATTTCCATTTAAATGTGTCTGACATTGAATGTTGTCGTTATGCGATTAATGTCACCAGCATTTTCTTCATATTGACCACAAAGTGTCACCGTTTAAAAGGAGGATCATAGTTCAAAATGTTTTGTGTTTGAATATTGGAATCTCTAAGTTGATAATTTCATCTGATATATCTAACCACGTTATGAACGAAAGTATGAGAGCTTTGTGCGTCAAAACGCATTATATTATTATTTTTACTCTTTTATTTTTAAAATAAAGCCTGAGGTGAACTGTTCACAGCAATCTAGAGTAGAGTACAGTTGGTAAAAAGTTTGTCTTTAAATTCGCTTTTGTCTATATACAATAAGCCTTCAGAGTGTCCAATCTATTTTATTTACATAAATTGTTGCATTTTATGAACTTTCGGCAATGATCTTCACTACTGGGCAGTTCACCAGAACTTGGTCTATAACAAGTGAAATTTTGTGCTGATTTATCAATTTTAAATTATTTGCAACCCATCAAATGAGAAGTAAAGAATTATTTCCGTACTTGATTATACTCCAAACAACACCAATACGGAAGAAATAAAGTGAGAGTCTGGTATCAAACTGTCGAAATTGCTGGAATAGAAGTATTGCGCGTTACGTGAGAAGGATACAATATTTCTCGTTTTTGTGTCTATAGCGAGAAACTGGTGATACGTACCTGGCTCTGAATGGTGCCAACGAGTGTCTTAGAACATTTGATTTTTTTCTTAAAGGGCTTTTACATTTCAGCGTTTCCATCAATGCCACTTCCATACACTGACCAGTAAAGGCAACCGACAGTATTTATCATGAAAGGAAATATATCTGAAAAAGTGAAGCTCAGGTTGGTATAGGTTGAGTACTGTTTTCGAAGTTTATCGATAACCTGTTACATGTCTGCGAAGAGTCTGACATTGAACAGGTATCAAAAAAGCTGTTTTGTCGAAAGGAAATTACTTTGTTTTATTTTGTCCTTGCAGAAAGCATTCATAGTTGTAATGTGAAACAAATGTTAATAACCATATCTCCACCTGTCCTAAGATGTTGCCTCCAATAAGCATACACACTTGTGTTATCTTTCTTATACAAATGAAAACCGCCATTATAATTCTAAAAGAGTTAATTTCTACTTAATTTCCATGGTGTGAATTTTTATTGTGATCTCTAGGGACTTATAATTCATCGGAGTTTCATTTCATCTTATTATTAAAAAACACACGTACAAACTAAGGTGAAAATGGATCCGTTATTTCAACATAATCAAAACGGGAAGCGTTGTTTAGTATGATTCAAGGTGAAAGACAAAAATTAACAGATTTTATTTGAATAAAGGCAAAAGAAACAGCTTCTCCGTTCTAGTGCCAAATATATTTTTGTGAAATTCATCTGTGGAAACAGTAATATAAATTGCACCACTACTAATTCGGTGAGCAAGCATCTAACTGAAGCAAACATGGAACGTCATCGTTATGTCATTATTTTAAGCTGTGTATTCTGCAGAATAACCACAAAGAGACCCCTTGTAAAATATCGTAATTGAAGTTTGTAAGTACACCCCGCTAAACAGGATATGGAGTCAAAAGAGTGGGGTGCATGTAATGGACGGCCTGCAGAGGAAGGCAGATCGGTATAGCCAAGAAGGAGATGGGGTTGGTGGAGGGATAGCGTGGCAGACAGTCTGAATGGTCTTGAATAAATGAACCTGGACAAGGGGCTGAAACAAGGCTAGTGAGGTCAAGTGCCGTGTGCAAGAAAGATAGGTAGCTAGATTACACGTACTAAGATGTCTACGTCAGCGTTGCATAAATGACTTCAGGACAGCTGTGTTCTGCAAGGCGGTCTAGCACCGTGGACTTACAAACTAGATTTGTGTTATCACATAAATCTTTATGTTGTAAATACACGCCGCTACACATGATATGGAGTCAAAACAAGTCTCAATATGCAACAGAAAAGGAGCGAACTAGCAGTGATAACCCAACTACTGATAACGCAAGGTCGAAAAAACTAAGAAAGTTAAAACCTAAGTAAAAGTACTACATCAAAACTGAGTAAACAAAAACAACTCAAAGATTGGGCGAGGGGTCTCCGCCAGTGTGCTTCCCGGGCAAAGGTGTGGGTTGCAAACTTGTGTTTTCAGACTTTTGAAAGCCGAGAGTGAAATTGGTTCCACCTGGCTGGTGCTGACCACCAGTTTTAGTGGGGGTGCATGTAATGTATGGCCCCAGAGAGTCGGACACACTGGACGGAGAGACCACCATGAAAGTGTGTAGAAGAAAGAAAGGTGTTTATAAAGGAGGTATGGATGATGGTGACGCTCAACAGCCAAGTTGAATCGCCTGGCTGGAGAAGAAATACGAGACTAACGGGCCGGGGGCGGCATCACGACTCTAGGGGGGGTTATGATCGGGGGGACAGGTTCCACTGTACGCCCCCGGCATGAGTGGTGCAAGGCGGGTGGTGCCTGTGCAATTGAACTGGTGACGTATCAATAATTTGTCATGTGATAAATATTCTACCTTTTAAACATATGTCTTTTTTCATCAATGCTGGTCAAGGACAAACAACAACAGGTAATAAAAATAAATGTATCATATATATATATATATATATATATATATATATATATATATAGAGAGAGAGAGAGAGAGAGAGAGAGAGAGAGAGAGAGAGAGCTATTTTCACCGATGCTGGTCAAGGACAAACAACAACAGGTAATAAAAATAAAGGTAACATATATAAATAGGGAGACAGACCGACAGACAGACAGACAGACAAACAGAGACAGATAGACAGACAGACAGATACAGAGAGATAAATAAGTGTATTTTCTAAATGTTGTCACAGTTTTTTGACATATGCAAAACATTCAAACTTTTAAAAATTACAAACGACCTCAAAAGGGTGCTAAAACTGCAGCAAGTGAAAAATAATACAGTAAAAAGTTAGGTCGACCAGCGAGAGATAAAATACTTGTTAAAAAGCAGAGGATGAAAACTACAACAAGTTAAAACAAATACAGTAAAATACTGACCGACCAGCGGGAAATAAAAAACTTGCAAAGCGCAGAGAATAAAAACGCAGACGTTTCGGGTTCGACCCTTCGTCAGTACTAAAACTCGCTAGAAAAACGTGAAAACACAAAAGATAAAAGCAGCCAATCAAATGAGAGAACGGTCGAATGCATTAAAATATGTGTTCATTTCGGCTGGTGCCAGAGTTCCAAGTTTGAAAATTGTGGCCTGTTCGAGTTTGTGGCGGGTAGAGTCGGTGGTGGAGATGATAGCAGACACTGCCATGTAAGACCGACCGCGGTCGTACCATGTGTACGTTCTATTCAGCTCATCTCACCCGTCGATGCAAGGAATCCATTCCATTTTCACAGTTCCTACGCGCTCGGCGCATTTGCTCTGACCAAAAAGACTTTAAGCAGCAGTGAGACACTATAAGCACTTTGTTCTCGGCTCGGGGTTATCCCCGCTCTATAGTGGACAAAGCCAAACAGCGAGAAGAACCACTATCACAGGAGGATGCGTTAATGTCAACCACCCATTCTCAATGTGATCGCATTCCTCTTGTGTTAACTTACCATCCTTTTAACCATAGAATTCGCAAAATCATCTTTGAGGAGTTTTCAATTTTAACTAACTCCAAAAACACACAGCATATTTTCACAGCACCCCCATCATGGCATTTCGACGTGACTCCAATATTAAAGACCGTCTCGTACGTTCCAGTTTACCGAATCGCGATTGCGCAACTGGAACATGATCATGTGGCCGTCGAGTTTGTAACACCTGCGCGCATACTTTCACTACCGATCAATTCAGGGCCCGCGTGGTAGAGTCAAGGTTTCCGGCGTGTTTACATGCACGTCGGCTAATATCATTTACTGTATCAATTGTAGACGCTGCAGCATGTTATATATTGGCGAAACAAAGCGTCGCCTAGGCGATCGCTTTGCTGAACATCTTCGTACCGTGACCGACAACAAACTTGCATACTCGGTGGCGAAACATTTCTGTACACCACCCCACCTCGTTCGGTCTGACATGGCAGTGTCTGCTATCATCTCCACCACCGACTCTACTCGCCATAAACTCGAACAGGCCACCATTTTCAAACTTGGAACTCTGGCACCAGCCGGAATTGAACACATATTTTAATGCATTCGACCGTTCTCTTATTTGATTGGCTGCTTTTATCTTTTGTGTTTCCACGTTTTTCTAGCGAGTTTTAGTACTGACAAAGGGTCAAACCCGAAAGTCTGCGTTTTTATTCTATGCGCTTTGCAAGTGTTTTATTTCCCGCTGGTCGGTCAGTATTTTACTGTATTTGATTTAACTTGTTGTAGTTTTCATCCTCTGCTTTTTAACAAGCATTCAAACTTTTAAACTTACATCTGTTTACTTCACTGCAGACCATGGACAAACAGCAACAGGTAATAAAATAATAGGTATCCGGTATGTAAATCTTTATTAAAGTATCTTGTTTGTAATAAAGTATAATTGTATTAAAGTATGTATGTATGTATGTATGTATGTATGTATGTATGTATGTATGTATGTATGTATGTATGTATGTATGTATGTATGTATGTATGTATGTATGTATGTATGTATCTATCTATCTATCTATCTATCTATCTATGTATCTATGTATATATGTATATATGTATGTATGTATGTATCTATGTATCTATGTATCTATGTATCTATGTATCTATGTATGTGTATTGCTAGGTAGCTCGGTAGGTAGGTATGCCTCTATGTATGTATGAACGTCGTTCTCATTTTCTCTTTGTCTGTATGTATCTTTTTCTGTCCAGGTGTTCCCTGTGTCTGTCTCTTTAAATGTATGTAAATATACAAGGAAATACATATAAATATGTATGTTTTCAAAGGGTGTAAACGTTATTCGTCATATGGAACACATTCAACCTTTTAAACATATGTATGTTTACTTCACAGCAGGTCATGGTCATACAGCAACAGGTAAATAAAATATTTGGTATCCTCTATGTAAGCTTTATTAAAGTATGTCTGTATTACCGTATAGCTGTATTAAAGTATGCCTGTATTTAATTATGTATGTTTATTTGTATGCATGCTTGCATGTATGCATGTTCGTTCGTATCGCTGTATGAAAACGCAATCCTACGGATAAATTTGCACTGATGACTTGTCAGTGTTATAGAATAATACATATGAATTCATATGAGTCAACATGAATAACGGTTTTCTGAATACAAGCAATGTATTCTTGACTTTATCCATCTGTATATGCCCTATTCACCCAAAATAAGGACATAAATCAATACTAATATAGTGAGTTTTAATGGGTTTTCATGCAGTGCATGTATCTTTACTAAAGTATGTTTGTATTAAAGTATGTATGTATGTAAGTATGTATGTATGTATGTCCGCATAAATGCATTTATGTATGTATGTATGTATGTATGCATTTATGTACGTATGTATCTATGTATGTATGTATGTA